>JAJJBR010000147.1:0-66139 GCA_022817965.1 Solanum lycopersicoides
GATAATTTCTCATCTCATCATTCGTATTAAGTGTGTTAAGCTCAATACTCTCATTAGAGTGTTCATAGAGACTGGTCTCATCATTATCTTACACTCTCATAGGTGAATACATGTTGGTAACATTTACTTAGGCTCATTTGAGATTACTCCCTCATTTACATTAGCCTCATATCATATTGTCACCACATTCATCATCATTTGCATCTTTTGTTTTCTTAGTTATTCACCTCTTATTACGTGAATGTTCATTTCGTCATATGCAATGCACTTGGACATTGGTGTGTCTCACACCCTTACTTAACCCCTCTAGTTTCATCATTTCATTTCATACATCTTAGGTTCACTTACTTTTGAACGTATGTTAGACTTATGAGTCTATACACACAAGCCATGAGGCTTCATTCGTAGTTCGTTAAATGATTTTACATTCCTAAGATTATGTAGTACAAAGACTTATGTATCTTGTATTTATGCCAAGATCTTGAATTTGATCTAAGTAGGTGGCATTATTTTGGACGTTTTATTCACATATGACTTATGTATCAATACGGAAGTTTGGGCAAGGAATCCCAAGTCTTGAATCAATTGGATATCATTTACATTTTAATTGATTTTATTCTAATATTCATAACATTTTAACTCTAAGTCAAATCACAATATTAACATTGAAAGATTACTTTTCTATTTAAAAAGTTTCCTTGCATTGGCCGATGGGTTGTGGGTTCGAGTCCCCACAAACCCCATTTTCATTTTTCATTAACATAATATTCTCCTATTTTTTTTTAAACCAAGAGGTGTGGGATCAAACCCACACAGCCTTTTTTATTTTTCTCTTAATTTCGCCCAAGTAAGGAGGTTGTGGGTTCGAACCCCACAGCCTCCTTCTTTTTTATTTAATTTTCGCTTAAGGGCAGTGAGGTGGTGGGTTCGAACCCCCACAGCCCCATAATTATATTTTCAATATTTTCCCTAAGTTAAGAACATGTACAGTGAGGTCGTGGGATCGAACCCCACGGCCTCACTTGTTTTTAACATTTAGTTTCGCGGGCAGTAGCTAAGGGTTCGAATCCCCTTAGCCCCAATACCTTTTTTTTTTCCCTTCTACTCTTCATGAATTCTGACCGAGGGGTGGTGGGTTTGAATACCACTCCCCTCATTAATTTTTTCCTTATTCATTCCCTTGCTCAGACCCAGGATCGAACCCCCAGCCCTCACCCTTTTCCGTGTCTATTTCGCCCAAGGATGAGGTCACGGGTTCAATTCCTAGTGGCCTCATTCTTTTATTTTGCAGTAAATTTCCAGATTTATATGCATTTTTATTTAGCCTAAATTATCTTGTACAATGCTGGAAATTTTTGGTCACTTTCTAACTCATAACATTAATGCATTTCTTAGCACAAAATTACATTCATGTATTCCGTTTTAACGTAATTTCAAGTGCATCATTCATAGAATCAATTGACTATGAGATTCTTATTCAAATCAGCCTCATTTCCTTTTTATGAACATCACGATCTTCATGACTTTATGTACGTAAAATTAACAACCACAACATTTACAACTAAGGTAACAAGGCCGAAACTAATGTCATGTTCACACACACTTTTACACAATTCCGAAACACATACATGGATTGTCATTTTTCATAAATTAACATACATACAACACATTCATCTCCAGCACAACATCACATAATCCTAAGTCTACCAGCATTCATACCAACCTACGAATTCGTTGGGAGCTAATGACAGGGACATGCAACGGGGAAAACAACCTTAGTTTTGAGCCGAATATTCTGAGTCCTAGGGGTCTCTTGGGAAAGGGACCAAGAGTAAGAAGACCCATACCTTTGTTTTCTTGTTAAATCTCCAGAATGCTGCCCAAGAACCTCTCCAAAAATCAGTCCAAACACCCACACTCACACCTTACCCGACTAGCGTAGTATGTTTTGCTTAACGTTACCGAATTGCTTTCTCTTTTGTGTTTTGCGTGTGAATTCTTCAAGCATGAAGAACTTTTGTTTTGTTTCTGACTTTTCTCACGTTTGCAGCCAGAGAGAGTGTGATAATGGGAGAGATTAACGTGTAGGAGAGAGGGGAGGATGGGAGATAGTGATCTAGTAGAAATAGGACTTGTTGGTAGGACTTAGTCAACTTAAATAATTAATTAAAATTAATAAAAATCTGATTTATTTTTTTCCTAAATCAACTAATATTAATTATTTATTAAAATTAAGTTACCAAATTAAAATAAAAGCAAGTTAAATCTTGCTTCTAGTGGGGCTCGAACCCGAGTGACCCCATTTGCGAAGAATGGGTCAATTCGGGTTGCCCCACCCGAAATGCTTTAAATAAATAAATTAATTTATTAATTAATTTGTTCCTCAGGGTAATTACAATATTACCCTTGGCTTGGAAAAGACCATTTTACCCTTGGACCCTCAAAACTTAAGATTTCTTCTTTTGAGTCCGGTAAAAACTCTTTCGATTAAATCTTCATTTTCGCGTGCCTCACATGGTTGGTTCCAACATTTCCAAGCTCAATTAACTCCCCAAGTTAGTTGGCTTGGTCGTAGTAAGGGTTCTGAGGTCTGGTTCTACGCGTATCAATACGTGTGGACCTTGGTCTAATCACAAGCATTCTTGAAAAACATAAGTCTTGATCCTATTCATTTTTAGGGTTGTTACATGATGATTAGGCCTCCTAGCATCACGAATACCCCTCTTTTTGCGGCTGTCCTCTACCTGCTGGACATGCACCATCAACCTGGAGAGGTCCATATTATCATATAGCATCGCAGACCGACACTCCTCCTCCAGGTCTCCATTGATTCCTGTGAGGAACCTGCTCATCTCATCCCTGCTAGTAGATACAAGAGAAGTAGCATACCTGGATAATTTAACAAACTTCAGTACTCATCTCATCCTCGCTGTTAGATACTAAGGAAAGTAGCATACCTGGATAGTTTAACAAACTTCAGGGAATACTCCCTGACTGTCATAGATCCCTGCTTAAGGTTGATGAACTCCTCAACCTTTGCTTCCCTCATCTCTCTGGGAAAGAATCTCTCCAGAAAGGCTGTCTTAAACAGCTCCCAAGTGACTGGAACTCCGCCCAAAGCTCGGCTATCCTGCCACATCTTGCACCAAGTTTGTGCAACATCCTTGAGCTGATAGGAAGCCAGATCAGCCTTCTCACTATCTGTTGCCCCCATAGCCACCAGAATCTTATGCACCTCATCCACAAACTCCTGGGGATCCTCTGAAGTCTTGGACCCTGTGAAAATAGGAGGATTCATCCTCGTGAAGTCTCTCAGCCTGTCAGCCATGCTACGAACCGGTGGGTTTTCCCTCTGAATATCCTGCCGGTTGACCTGGGCAGTCATAACCTGGGCCTGCATAGTAATGGCCTATGCCATCTGGGCCAGAGATGCCCTCACCTTAGCATCAGTCAACACAGCTGGGTTAACTGGCATATCCACTCCTTCAGCTGGAGCCTGGGGTGGAACCTGATTGTTCCCAGCAGCTGCACCTCCTCTCCTCTGACCAATGGTTCTCCTAGTATTCATTCTCTGAAAACAATAAGAATTGATGTTAGACACGCTCATAACACCAAGAAATCAGACATTAGGAAACGCACGATAAGATCAGAAGAAGGGAAATTTCCTACGCATAGTCTCTAATCCAGTATAGTGGTGCACTTCACTACCATGACTTAGAAACTACTCAATGTGGTTGATGTGCACTCATTATTCTCGAAATTTAACCTAGTGCTCTGATACCAACTTTGTCACGACCGGAATCTAGACCCCAGATGAGACCGGCGTCGTTGACCTCTCAGAGGTCGCAGACAAGCCTACTTACATCATTCTTACTTCATCTAGGTTAATTTTAGCGGAAAATTTGAAACTTTTTGTTACTTAACATACTTATTAAACATTATCATTAATACATAATTGTTCACCATCAACCATCTAATATTAAGATCATCAAATGAAAGAAATAGTATAATATAGTAATAAAGATGTACTTGCCAAAATGGCACCAATACAATGTCTGAATAAAACAGGAAAGAAACACTAGTGGAACATGCTCCACTAGCTCACTCTAAAACTAAGCTAGAATATAAATGGCAGCATCCTCGAAAGCATGAGGGCCTACCAAGTCCGGATGAATGCTCGACGTCCGGATAGCTTCAGCGTCAACCTGTAGCTCTAGCATCCACCTGTGCCTGCACCTAAAATTGTAGAGTTGTATAGGGTTAGTACACACTTGTACTAAGTATGGATATATTCAATCACACACCAAGGACATGCATGAGAAAGGATAGCTCTTTCCTAATAACATGATCATGGGAAGTCAAGTTAGTGGACTTGCCAAATTGGGATTAGGAAAGTTAGTGAACTTTCCAAATTCGGATTAGGAAAGTCATGCCATGAGAGTAACATGCATCATCATACTTATCATATTTCACACAACACATAACATCTTACACATAGCACATATAATATAGCATACAACACATAACATCTTTTATAATATTCATTCATATGCCATGGGACCTTGGAATCATGGACTTGACATTAAGACTTTCCAAAATGAGGGCTCAACATATGGGACCTCAACTAGGGGGTCTTCATTAGCAAACACAGAGCCTGCTTCATTCATTCATACGTACTTCATTTCATTTCATTCATAGGCTAGTGTGAACACCAGCTATACCTAGGATGTAGTTTAAGACTTTCATCAGGTTTACTGTGCAATGATCAAGAATAACCTAGTGTCATTACTTGAGTATAGCTCACCTCTTGATTATCCTATCCTAACACCTTTGGTATCATTAATTTCATTATGTGCATCATTTGAGGCTGGCCTCATTCATTCATTGGGAAATTTAACTTTAACCGACATAGATCATGTGAGCATCATGAAATCCAGTGTCTCCCGCACACCGAAAAGAGGTGGAATTATAGGCGAAGGTGACCCAAAACATGCTAGCGTACATGGGAATTTAACCCCGCCAGATCCCTATATTGGCGTTATAGGTTCGAAGACCAGGAGATATAAGGAGACCCATACCCGGCAAGCCGGACAGTCTCATCTCATGAGAGTTACGTGAACCTCCGCCCTTCCCGAAGGAAGGCATCACCGCTTATAGCTAGTCTATCGGTGCTCAGTACAAAGTTCCATTACATTCAACTCATACGTCATGGAAGCTGGCTTCTAGTATGAGGACATCATAGCTCAATAGATGATTTCTCATCTCATCATTAGTATTAAGTGTGTTAATCTCAATACTTTCATTAGAGTGTTCATAGAGACTGGTCTCTTCATTATCTTACACTCTCATAGGTGAGTACGTTTTGGTAACATTTACTTAAGCTCATTTGAGATTGCTCTCATCATTTTCATTAGCCTCATATCATGTTGTCACCACATTCATTAACATTAGCACATTTGCTCTTCATTATTACTCACCCCATTTTACGTGAATGTTCATTTCATCATATGTCAATATACTTGGACATTTGTGTGTTTCACACTCTTACTTAACCCTTCTAGGGTTTCGTCATTTCTTTACATACATCTTAGGTTCACTTATTTTTAAACGTATGCTAGACTTATGGGTCTATACATATAAGCCATGAGGCTTCATTCATAGTTCGTTATGTGACTCATACATTTCTAAGATTATGTAGTACAAGACTTATGTATCTTGTATATATGCCAAAATCTTGATTTCGATCTAAGTAGACGGCATTATTCTTGAACATTTAATTCACGTATGACTTATGTATCAATACGGAAATTTGGCAAGGGAACCCAAGTTCGAATCACTTGGACAACATTTACATTTTTCATTGATTTTATTTTTAATTTTCATGACATTGGGACTCTAGATCGAACCCCAACATCAACATTCTATCTTAAATTTTCTCCTTGGTTTTCCTCTTAACTTGGCCGAAGGGTTGTGGGATCGAACCCCTACAACCCCTTTTATTTTTCATTTAAACTCTTATTGACCCTTTTCGCCTAAACCAAGAGGTTGTGGGATCAAACCCCCACAGCCTCTTTTATTTTTATTCATTATATTTGATGGGAATTGGGAGGTTGTGGGTTCGAACCCCCACAGCCTCCTTGTTTTAATTTTAATTTCGCTAGGGGCTGTGAGGTTGTGGGTTCGAACCCCCACAGCCTCCTATTTTTATTTTTAATTAAAACTCACCAAGCTAGACGTTTGGCAGTGAGGTTGTGGGATCGAACCCCCACAGCCTCACTTTATTTCTAAATTAATTCCGCCATTCTCCTTTCTAGCCCTGAGGTCGTGGGTTCGATTCCCACGCCTCACATTTTCTTTTCTTTTCTTTTTTTCCTTCTCTCATTCGCAGCCTAGAGGTCGTGGGTTCGATCCCCACGCCTCTCATTTATTTATTTAATTCTTGTTCTCTTCTTCCTCAACCAGTAGGCCCAATTTCGATTCCCCCAGCCCCCTTTTTCTTTTCTTTTTTTTCGCGAATTACAATTGTCACTAGGGTGAGGTCACGGGTTCAAATCCTAGTGACCTCATCCCTTTAACTTTTACTTAAATTTCCAGATTTTGTTCATCAACATTTTACCTAAATTAAACTTACAAGATGCTGGAAATTCTAGCCATTTTTCTCATATTCATTGACATTTTTGCTTGATTCATAGGGTACGTTTATAGACCCTTTAAACACATTTTTAGGTGCATCTTTCATAGGTTAAGTTGGCTACAAGATTGTTACTCAATCAACCACATTTCCTTTAATGAACATCACGATTTTCATGGATTTATGCACGTAAAATAACAACCACAACATTATCAAATTTGAGCATCAAAACCGAGACCCTTGTCACGATCACATACTTGCACACACTGGCACATAATTTCGAACACACATTGATTGTTATTTTCATGATTTCACGTACATAAAATTATTCACCTTCAGCACAAAAACATCACACATACCTAAATCTACCAGCAAACATACCCAACCTACAAATCATTGGGAGCTAGTGACAGGGACATGCAATGGGGAAACAACCCTTGTTTTCGGACTGAATAACTGAGCCTTAAGGGGTCTCTTGGGAAAGGGACCAAGAGAGAAGAAACCCATACCTTATTTGATTGTTCAAACGTTGAAGTTGCTGCCCAAACCTTTATCCAAAACCACGTCCAACTCACCGAAAGTTTCACCACCAACTCGACGGAAATCTCCCCTTGCCTTAATGTTTTTGATTAGCTTGTTTTCTTAGACTTTTTTCGTGAGTTCTTCAAGTGTTAAGAACTTCAATATTTGTTCTATTCTTGAAGTTGTTTTTGGCAGAGAGAAATTGTGAAGTTTGAACGTGTGAGTGAGAGATAAACGTGATAGGAGAGTGTTACCATAGGTTTAGGAGTCTAATTCAAGACTTAGTCAAATAGGGTTTAATTAAATTAATAAAATCTGATTTATTTTTAACTAATACATGAAAGGACCATTTTGCCCTTACGAAATCAGATTTTAAACAATAATTAAATCACCAATTTGTCGATTCCATTGGGGCTCGAACTCGGGTGGAGTGACCTTTGCAAAATGGATCATTTCGGGTCGACCCAACCCTAACCTGTTCTTTAATTAAATTAATTAATTAATTAATTAATTCCTTAGGGTAATTACGATATTACCCTTGGCCTGGAAAAGACCATTTTACCCCTGGACCCTCAAAAGTTAAGATTTCTTCTTTTTAAGTCTAGTAAAGACTCCTTCGATTAAATCTTCATTTTCGAGAGCCTTACATGGTTGGTTCCAACCTTTCCAAGCTCAACTAACTCCCCAAGTTAGTTGGCTTGGCCGTAGTAAGGATTCTGAGGTCTGGTTCTACGCACATCAATCCGTGTGAACGTTGGTCTAATCGCAAGAATTCTTGACACCTTAAGCATTTCTTATCTTATTCATTTTTAGGGTTGTTACAGTATGGTCTTTGGATGTGATAAGCTTGGTATCAGAGCATAGGTTGTGAAAGTAGTCTTATGGATCAAAAAGTCTCATCAAGTCACGTCTAGTAGAGTCTCGACCAGCGGTGTGAGTCACAACACATCTATGGGCGAGAGGCTATAGGACGTTAGAGTTTCCTTTCTTTTCTACTCCTATGTCGTGCCGTAAAGTAAAAGTAATGAGTACTCTTTTCTTATGGTTTTCCTTGTGTTTCTAGAAAAATGAATACGAGGAGGAGACCAGCTAGGAGGGTTGAGGAGAATGATGTTCATGAGGAGATTACTCCTCAAGTTGAGCAGTTGAGCAAGTTCCTCAAGATGGGAAAGGAGTCCAAGGTGATCAAGGTGCTCAAGTGCCTCCCCAAGGTGATCATGTCCCTATTGTGGAAGGTGGTAATGAGGTTCTGGTAGATCCCCCAAAGTTGAGTAATAGGGATATTAGAGAGGCTTTGCTTGTTTTAGCCCGAGCTGACTACTCAAGTGAATTTGAATTTGGTTCCTAGGGTGAATGTTGTGGAGAACACTATGACCTATAGGTTGAGAGACTTTGTGAGGATGAATCCTCCTATCTTTCTTAGCTCTAAGGTGGAGAGGATCCCCAAGAGTTCCTTGATGGAGTGTACAAGGTGTTGAGTGCTATGGGGGTTACATCTAGGGAGAAGGCAGAGTTGGCTCCGTATCAATTGAGGAATGTTTCTCAAATATGGTGCACTCAATGGAAGGATAATAGGCGGATTGAGTCGGGTCCTATTGAGTTGGAAGAATTTAATGAAGCTTTTATAGGTAAATACTTTCCCCGTGAGAGGAGAGAGGTTAAGGTAGAGGATTTTATCAATCTCAAGCAAGGCAATATGAGCGTTGAGGAGTACTCTTTGAAGTACTCAATGTTGTCAAGATATGCACCGTCCTTAGTGTAAAATCATAGGGATGAAATGAGTTATTTTGTGACCGGAGTCACCGACTTAGTGATGGAAGAATGTCGTACGGCTATGCTACATGATGATATGACCTTATCTAGACTCATGGTTTATGCACAATCTATTGAAGAGTCTAAACTTGGTATGATTGCTAGAAACTTGAAAAGAAGTGGGTCTAGTGATCAAGGGCAACCTAGGTTCAAAAACAGGGCTCAAACTCAAGGTGAGCCTAGTGCTCCTAAGGTGAAATTTGAGAAAGGAGGTGTTTCTCAAAATATCAAGCCTACATGTGTCACTTGTGGCAAGAAACATTATGGTGAGTGTCTATTGGGTACCGGAAGTTTCTTTGGATGTGGAAAAGATGGGCACAAAGTGAGAGATTGTCCTAATAGGGATGGTAAGAAAGTTGCTCCTAGTGTTCCAAAGGATGATGCTCCAACAAAGAGGCGTTTCTATGCACTCCGGTCTAGAGGAGAAAATCCGGATGAGAGTGATGATGATGTTGGTAAGTCCTTTTTCTCTTTAGTGATATGAGTTCCTTATAAGAGGGGGGGTATGGTTAGTAGATGGGATAGAAAGTCCTAGAAGTTTGTTGCATGTGCATGGTGTTTAGAAGTTTGGTTGAAACTGAATTTCATTAACTTCTTGCATTGTGTGTTTTATGAAGCCATGATCATGTTGTTAAAGGTGTTTATATGATGTTACCTTGCATATTAGCATATTTATACCATGAATTGCCTAAAAATTGCATTTTTGAAAAATTTGCACAGTTCAGTGTAAAGCACTACCAGTTTACTGTAATATTTTTGAAAATTTGACTAATTGACTCTTTGGTATAAAATTGTTGTAAAGTGGTTATAACTGATTTGTATAAGTATGATAATAAATATAAAATGAGTTTTTGCTATTTGGAATAGAGGATGTAAGTTTTATAGCATAATGAGTTATAGAATTGTCTTCTAGTTTCTTGTTGTGTTGTGAATCTCTTGACTATGTGAAATTGATATTTATCCTTTATTATGTGTTATGTGGTATGGTTTTGACCTGATAATTGAATCTCTATTCTTGGAAGTGTTCGTAGAGTGGCAAGTGTCATTCAAGAACGAATGTTATCCAAGTGGGGGAGAATGTAAGATCCCGAAAATAACTTAGGTGAAGCTAGAGCCTAACGTGGTTTCATGGTGGTCTAAGGTCCTAAAATGGCCTATAATGTTGTATTGAGTCACTTTCTAAGAGTTTAGGTGCATTGGAAGTCAAACGTCAAGAGACGACTAAGACGTTCGACGACTAAGTCACCTATGTGCCTCATATGTGCTTCCATGTGTTTATTTGTGATTCATGAGGTTATAAGGTCCCTAAATGAGTTATTATGATGTATATAGGCATTGTGTCAAGTTTCGTGAAGTGTGGAGGTGAAACGTCCAAGAACGTTCATGACGTTCGAAAGATGTGCCTTGAAATGACCTTGTGTGTCTAAGCATGTTTCGTCGAGTTTTACGTGTTCATTTAAGGTGAATTCATGTGAGAGGTCCTAAAATCATATACTATCATGTTTGGATTGGAAACGTCCGGGCAAATATCCCCAAGGACCATCCAAGGGTCCTTGAGGAAGGACCCAAAGTTGGTGCCAAGGCTGCCCAAGACAGCCCAAACCACGGACGCAATCGATGCTCAGTGGGTCAGTTGATGCCCTTTGGTGGGGTCTCATCGATTGGGACTTAGGATTGGGGGAGAGGAAGCCAAATACAAGCCTCAGTCCCAGACCACGGACCAACAGGACGGTCCGTTGGTCAAGGGATGGGCCGTTGATGGGCAACCGTCGATCGTGTTGTGTCCCTCCGTGCATGTCACTTTAAGTTGAGGGGTGAAATGGGAATTTCATCCCACTTCCAAATAAGAAGTTTGGCGGTTCCTAAGGGGTATTTTGGGTATTTTATACATATATATATATATGTTTTTAACAATTAGAAGATTTCATTCTTCCAAATCAAAACCCCAAAATCCCTTAGAAATTCCTTAAGACTCCATTAAAACTAAAACTCAAGGAAGAGCTTGGATTGGAGATTTGAGTGGTGATTCTTCATCAAATTGGAGGATTATATTCATTGAGGTATGGTTTTTGATCCTTGAAACTCGTTTCATCGAGGAGCCCAAATTCAAAGAAGTTTTATAAAGTTTTCAAAGATGAATTGACTTATTTCATGATCTATCCATGGGTTCTTGCATTAAAGGTTTTTAATCATTGAAGAGTGATTGAATTGTTGTTATTTAGATGATTTAAATTAAATAAACTATGAACCCATGTAATTAACCCTAGTTTTTTACTACTTTATGGGTTATTTGATATCACCTTAATGTTTATGAATTGTGGTGTACTTTCTTATGGTCTATCTAATGATGTAATAATTGTATTCAATTGATATCTAATTTATCTTAGATTGATAAATCTATATTGAATTGATTTAGATTCATTGAGTATTATGATTTATGCATTGAATTGATGTTCATAGCCATGGGTAAGGGCCTTATGATATTGAATTGGGTGATTTAACATTGGATTGAAGTGTTAAGTATGGAGTGGTGTTAATCTGCCCTATTTCCCTTTTATTTTATGTTAATTAGACTTCAATTATGTTCTAATTGGTTTGGTCCTCTTATGGTGGCGGTTTTATGTGATTGATGTGGCCTTGTCGGCGTTATTTTAAATATTATGATGATTATGGCCTTGTCGGCAACTACTTGAAGTAATGTAATTATTTGTGTAGTTGATTATGTGAAGTATGATCATATCTACCTATATGTGAAGTAATGTTAAAGTATGTGTTCTTATATTTAAGTTGTTAGGTAATCATGTTAGACTATGACTATGTGTTCATGTGTGTAGTCTTAGAGTTGATGCATGGTTATTCCTACCTAACTATATTAGTTTATGATGGTTATATTGATGATGATATAGTATTGTATAGGATGACTTTAAGATGATAATGGTTGTTCCTATGTGCCTCTAGAATGACATGTAATATGTAATAAAGTGATGTATGTTGTGTCTTGTTTTGGTAGACTTGCGTCCCTTACTTGATGCATATATGAAAGTGAATATGTGATGTCTTGACTTAGGAGGCTAAAGCATATTAGTCTTGTATGTATGAATGATATATGAGACCTTGAATGATGATAAGAGGGTCATTTATGTGAAACCTTGAACCTAGTGGTAAGGTTATGAACCTTGAAGTAGAAAGTCGTAATGGTATCCTTCATGTAATGAATGGTGGACTTAAGGTTGATTGGCTGGAACGGCATCATATCAAACCTTAGGAAAGTCATAAAGAGCTTCTTGTATCCATTGTAAGGCAGCCCTAGGGGACCTCTTTGGTAGGGTAAATGTAATTGGGTTATGAACCTGATATGGAACCCCTTAGTATGAACCTTAATGTGAATTAATCTATGAGAACAAAGGCTATCACCGAGTGAGTATGGTAAGGGAAGTAGTTCTAGTTAAAGTATGAGGCTAGAATTCAAAGTAAGCCCTTCATATTCCTTAACCATGTACCTACATGGGATGTGTCCAAGTTCTACCATTGGCAAGTAGAACAACCTCATCAGAGTAGGATAGAACTCCGGATTCCATGTTTTTCTACTATGGTGTATGTCGGTTATTGCCTATTCTCATCATGTGGGATACCCATTAGCATTAGAGAAGTTCTATGAAGTTTAGGTGGTGGTATGAGACGCTATCTAGACATTGCACAATAGGCTTTGAAGATGTTAGTGAGAGTCCCTAGGTCTTGTCCAAAGACCATTACTTGAATGTCCTTTATGTGATGAATGTTTCTTAATGAACTAATGAATTAATGACTTATGTTCAAAAGTATGTAAATGAATAAGTACCTAATCTAGAGTGACTTACGGATTCCTTAGTTAAAGTGTGAAGTGGGCATAAGGGGTGATCTCTTCATGTCTTATATATGGAAGTCTTGAGAATGACTCTAGTTAGGGAAGTTGGTTGATTCTTTAGGTAACCTTGAAGAGGGTGTATGGTCGTTCTCTTCTAGGAGTACTTAAGTAAGTCTTTTAATTCTTTAGGCATGATCTAGACCTAGGAAGTCTTAAGGATTATTTAGGTAATCTTAAAGAGGGTGTATGGGCGTTCTCTTCTAGGAGTACTTAAGTAAGTCTTTTGATAGCCTTGGTAAAGAAAATGTCATATCTTATATGTTATGTATGTTGGTGTATTGTAAGTGTGTATGTGTCTCATTATGAGTAGTCTTAAGGATCGTTTAGGCACACTTAGAGAGGGTGTATGGGCGGTCTCTCTTTGTGTGACTTAAGTGAGTCTTAGGATAGCTTTTAGCGAGAAGACTACAAGCTAGGAAGTGTTAAAAGGGAAGGGAAAGCACTTCACTGTTATAGTGAAGCAATTCACTGTTACAGTGAAACAACTGTATAGTGAATATAGGTTACTGTAAAGTGACTTCTAAAATTTTGTGAAAATTGGTTTAAATTTTATCTTATGTGTTTCTAAGTTGATAAATGTTGTTCTTATGATTATATTATGATATTTAAATGAAAAGATGCATATTTCCAATAAATGTCCGTTTTCATGATTTTTCTGCATTATGAGATGCTTAGTACATGTGGTTGTACTAATTCCTTAGTACATGTGGTTGTACTAATTCCATGCTTTTATCTATCTCTATAGTGGTTGGTAGGTGAGGAGCATTTTGGAAGCAAGACTTGGATCGTAGCATCGTTCAAGTGAAGTTGAAGTATGTTCTCATTTGAGTCGAGGGCATAGATGTCTTTTATTGTTTCCTATTGAAGTATTGTAATAGACTTAGTAGTACTATATTTCTATTTTTGTATGGGCCGTGTCCCAAGTACTCTTGTGTCTAAGATTGATGAGATTCAGACTTAGTATTTCCTATGATTTTATATGAAAGAGTTTTTTTAAGACTTATAGAATATTTTGTGAAAAGTTTTAATTCTGCACTACTTTTCTCTATGTATATGCGATGAACGATATGTAAGGGCTTGTATAAGACCTCCGAGAGGTCGAGTATGCCGGTTGCACTCCAAGAGTGTCATATCCTCTAGGGTATGGTCTTGGGATGTGACAATTGGGGTCGTCCTAAAATTGGCGATGCGGAAGGCTCGAGTTCATAAAGGTCGAAGGTATGCTTTTGGTTGTCTGATTACCAAGTTATGTCATGATGCAGGTGTTCCGAAAAAAAATATGGATTACATGTCACCCTTATTCCCAACACCGGTGGCTTCACTAGGACCAAGGGGCCCGACATTGAGTTTAGGCCAACTCTCACCACTGCTGAACGAAGCGACATAGATGCGATGAGTTGATTATGGCAAGGATGTATGATTTAGAGATGTTGTGCCATCATAATGGTTGTCATGCTTCCACTGACATACTGTTGGGAGATGTTGAGAGGCCTATCCACAGAATGCCCACGCCAAGGCCCTGCTTGGCATTTGTCCTAAGTATCATGAGTCGGTCGATGATGATATTCCGACCGATGAGGAGCGATAGGTACTAGCTCGGACGTAGAGTCTGATTCTAATGAGAAGGTATACCCCGCTCAGGCTGGTGATGAGGCCGAAGGCGGTGATGTTATGGAGGATTGATTAGGGAGTGTTTTCACCTTACCTCTTGTACTGTTCGAATTTTGTGAATCATTGGGGACAATGCTAATGTTTAAGTGTGGGGTGAGGGTGAAAATCATATTTGGTCTTTATATATTTTTGAACACTGTTAGAGTCTGCTCTATACTTTTTTGTTTTATTTTTGGGTTCCTTGGATGTTGTTTTCGGTTCTTTGGCGAAGGAATGTCCCTTTGCACCGTATGAAATACAAAAATAATTTGTCTTTTTAGGATTGAGTAAGTAGTCTTAGTTGAGTCACATTGCCCAATGATAGATGGATGACGTCATCTTAATGGAAATTTTGTCATTGTGTCTTAGGTTGGTATGTGCTGAAGCTGAAATTTGAAAGGATGATGTATGAAAGCATGATTCAAAGTTGATCTATAAATGTTTGCATTTGAACTTGTCTATTTGACTTTAATGATTGCAACTTAAGCTTAAATTAAACCTTGTTCATGAATTGATTGTGTTGATGTGATTGATCCATTCTTGAGTAGAACTTCTGCCATGAGCAGTGAGTTTTTGTAGTATCCATGTAATGCATCTGAGCCTAGAACTTGCCTGACATGTTATTGAAATGAAATAAAAGTGGTGTCTTGTTTAACAGAGGATAATAGGGCTTCTTTGAATTGTAGAAATCAGCCTTTTCAGAAATAATATCCCTTGTAGAGCCTCATTGAGCCTTTTAGCCTTGATTTTGTTCTAACCCACGTAATTAAGCTGAAATCCTTTTATTGATATCATTAATTTTGATCCTAAGTCCCTAATGCTCTAATATAAGAGGAGAAGTGAAAACAGCGAAAAAGAAAATACGGTGGAAATGTTTAGTTTGTGGGTAAGAGAGAAAAGAGGTAGTAAGATGATGCCCTGTGAGTTTAAATATGAGATTGGCTCTGGCCCTTAGGATATTGTACACTTCGACTAAAGTTAAAGCCTAAGTTGAAGGTGGCTAACTTGGAGAATACCTTAATAATGACCCGGGTCCTTACAAGGACAATGTGCACCTTAACTCGAGAGAAATCTCTAAGTCAGTGGTGGATATTGTTGAGTGTCAAAAAAAATCTATAAAAATAAAGGGGTGAGTGAGAAATAAAGGTGAGGTTGGTAGTACTAGTGGAAAACTATGTAGATAGAGGAGGTTGAAGAAAAGAAAAAGTTGTGAATGTAATAAGGAAATTCAATGTGGTGCATTAGGGAAGCTAATAACCTATTTAATTAGTGGTGTATGTGAGCTTAAATGAAGAAACGAGCACTAAATGGGCACCGGGAAATGTGAAAGGATTCAAGCCGAAAATTAAAGCTGCAAAAAGGAAGAAACAAAAATAACGCCTAAGGCGTAGCTGTATCTTCTCTGCATCACGGAGAGAGATTTTATTTTTGTTCGCAAAAAAGCACTTTGAAGAAGAACGGTATGTGGACTTGTCGTGTCGCAAAGAAGAGTGTTTTTCCATGAAGAAGATCTCAGATACGTCTCCGCGTCTTGCCCTTGGTGGCCGGATTTGGCCGATTCGACTTTATAATATATAGGCTCATGTTTTATTTTATTAAGGATTCTTTTTCTAGGTTTTGAAGAACGACGACTTGACTTTTTCGACTAATTGGAATGGAATGCTGTGGGAAAGGGGTTAGGAGAGCTATTTCATCATTTTTAAGGGTTCTTTCTTAAACTCTTTTAATTTCGATCTCTTCATGATAATCAAACATTGCTTGATCAAAACTATTGTTATGAGTAGATAAATACCCTAGTTCTAGGGTTGTGGCTACATGATGATTGTAATTTATTTGAGTTTTCATGGGTTAATATCCATTATCATATAAATCTTTCTTATGCTTT
This sequence comes from Solanum lycopersicoides, assembly GCA_022817965.1. Lineage (NCBI taxonomy): Eukaryota > Viridiplantae > Streptophyta > Magnoliopsida > Solanales > Solanaceae > Solanum > Solanum lycopersicoides. The sequence goes on from JAJJBR010000147.1 coordinate 16,405, forward strand.
TATTTTTTGTATTTTGTGCCTGATCACAATTGAAATAAACAAATTATTCAAATTAAACTCGGGAGAGGAATAAAAGGATGGAATGGGGGATATAAGGAGCATGATTTTCTTTTAATGTTTAGGGTTAATTTGTATCTAGGATAGGTATATACCTAGAAACCATGTTTGGTCACTATAGAGGAAGAAATCGTAATGCTCGGTACTTGGTCCAATGTAGTTATGTTGTAATTTATTGTAGGCGATTAGAGGTCGGGAGACCATAATCATACATTTTATCGTGTGATCATTGATTCAATAGTTAAATAACATTTATTAAAATAATTTAAATTGCATCAATCTTGATAAGAGTTGCGGCCCTGGCTTTACCCAATAATTGTTTGAAAATCTTGGAATTGAATCCAACTTGTTTCATTTTGTTGAACTTTTAGATTATAAAATAAATAACTCTTGAAATCTTGATAATACTTGTGTTTAGCTAAAATTATTGGAACAATTAAGTTATTCTAATTTTAAGTCTCAGTGGGTATGATACCAAGTTCTTTATGAGAGTCACTTTATTACTTGAATGACCACGTACACTTGCGTGTGCGTGGTGGGCGCAACACATATCTTGGTGAGGATAGACAAGTGACATCACGTCCATTTTTGGGTCGTGACACACAAGGTCAAAGATAAATCGGAATGGAAGGAGGAAAACACGAAGGAGTAAAAGAAGTTTGCACATAGTACAAATACAATTTCATATGGTGGATTCCCTCTTCAGACCTACGGGACATAGCACAATCCCATACTCTAAAGAACATAGCTAATGACAAAGAGGGAGAAGTGAATGTCAGAATCGAGCTTAAAAAAAAAGAACAAAAAAGAAGATGTAAGATACTTACTTTTGACTGTTGACCCCAAAGACGCATTAAATAGAGAAACACGCGTGTTGAACCTAGAGAAACAGAAAGAACATGCAAAGATTTCAACTATATGTCGGCGACAACATTATTCAGATGTCTAAAAGATCTGAGCGAAAAAAAATGGGAGACACAATTAGGAAATCCTTTCCCCCTTATACATGTCCTAGGACTGGATATTTTGGGCCTAACCTATCATAGTTTTATGTTTGGAAAATTATATAAAATAACAAACTATTAATTCAAATTAAATGTTATAGTCATAGTTTTTTTTTAGTTCACAGCAAGCATCCCATCTTAGTCATCTGGTTCGGTATACAATAAGTCATTTTCGGTATACAATTAGTCATTCTGTAGACAAATGTATAAAATGCATAAAAATGTGTTTGTGTTTGTATAAAGCGAGAAAAAGTGTATATACGAATACAAATACATATATTTTCATCCTATACACTTATAATTATATAAATACAAATCTTATTATACAAATTACAATGTATAAATGAATTCATACAAAACTGAACAATTTGTATAAAATTGGATGTATCTAGCGAATTATACAAATCAAAAGCTACATAGCAAACATAAATTTTGTTATGGAGCGCAATTATGCAAACTATAACTATAACATACAAATATAATTTTTATGTTTTCTATATGTGAATGTTGCTCTTTATTTTTTATACTTTTTTGTTCAGACTTTGGACCATTTGACACTGGTGTAATGGAAAACTTACATAAATATACTATAATAAAAAAATATTTACCATTTATAGCAATAATAATTTTTTTCACTTAATCAGTTTTAATTCATTTATAATACAAGTTTAATACATATTACAAAAAATAATTTATTATTCACATATAATATAAATTTTAGTGATGGATAATACACTTTTCACACATTTAATACATTTATAATACAATGTGTCAAATTTTTACCAAACAAACATAATATATTTCAAAAAACAATTATAATTCATATATATTGCATACATAATTCACTTTTAATTCATATTGCAGATTTTACATAATGTTGCTATAAATAGTAAAAAATAAAAAATATCGCTAAAATCAATAAATATTTATTAAAATATACCAATTTATGTAATTTTTCCATGTTTTTTGATCACTTGTAGAAAAGAGAAAATTACACGTAATGGTAAACATTAGTAGTATACTAGTGAATGAAGTTGTAGTTTACAAAATTATGATTTGTGGGTATAGTTTAATAAAACTTGCTTTTAATTATGGCACCTACATATAGTTTATATCTGGGGAAAAAAAAAGATACACTTGGTGGATGTGTTTACATTTTTATACAAATTTAATTTTACCTTCCTCTCTCCACTCGTTCATTTTCTCCTAAATCTCTCATCCATATCAATTTTGAATTTTGAATTTAATTTTTGCCCTCTCCTAATGGTGACATCACAATTCTGTTTTTTTTAATTCTTTTTTTACCTTCCCCCTAGGAGCTCCCACTACTTTTGTTCTCTTGGTGACTCGAACTCGCAACCTTCGGGTTGAAAGTGAGGGGTACTTACCATCCAATCAACTCCCTCTCGTCGGTGACATCACAATTCAAGTTTCAATATGTTTCAACTTTTTTTCTCGTCGGTGCATCACAATTCAAGTTTCAATATGTTTCAACTATTTTTCAACACTTGGCGGTAACTGCCCAAACATTTAAACTTTTTTCTTTAGTTTTTTTTTTTTGTGTACAATTTTTGTTAGCCTAACTCTTTTATAAAATTACATTTTGAATCTTCATTTTCAGAGTTGCGCTACTTATACGGTCTACTTTTGGAATGCCAATTTGGTTAATGATTGTGGCACATGGGGTTGCTAGCGACGAAAAAAAAACAGTGTTGCGGAGTCATTCGCAAAATATAGAGCAATTGAAGGGAAGAGACTGAATCAAGAATTCAGATCCAAGCACGGAAACGATCAAAGTTTAGTTGTATAAATAGGGGGCTTTCCCTCAATAATAAATCATCACTTTTCCTTATCACTTCTCTCCAGCTTCTCTCTAATCTTCCTTATTCCGCTTCCACCCCCCATATTGGTATCAGAGCTAGTCTATAAAAATATAAGTTATGGAAAATAAATCAACTATGCCAGATGATTTACAAAAACAGGTATACTCATTTAAATTCATGAGTAGCTAAATTGTTTTATTCCTAATAATTTCTTTTTGATTATAAGTGTTTATTATGTTTTAATAATGTTATAATAATCATCTTTAGAAGGTGTGCTATGGAAATATTCTGAGAGTAGGTAAGCCCAGACTATGCCATCCTAAAGTGGAAACCGGTAGGCAAAGGAAAGTCGTTTAGGGGAGTACACAGAGTTGAGGCGCTGTTAGGGTAACTGATTGAAGAAGAAAACCATAGTAGTGACTAGACGAGATGATTATTAAATTATTATTATTACACAATGAATAAGTATAATCTGTGAAGAGGTTAAAGGGAATAAAATTTTAGCGAAAATATGATAAAATGACTACCTATTTATTAAATGATGATGTTAATTACATGATATTATTATTTTATATATTGAAAGATCTTGATGCTGATATAAGAAGAATAATCTATGATAGATTAGTAACATACGAAATAATTGAAGAAACAATTCATGATTGGGCATAATTAATTATACCAGATGATTTTGATATAGATTATTTATATGATGATCTAGAATTATATAGAGATCAATGATAAATTATAGATATTTGCAATTATGGAAAGAAACTAAAGAAAAGATAGATCTAGAAGAAAAATTATTAATTGAAAATGTAAATAGATATATATATCTTAGAGAAGAAGAATATTTAGAATATATAGAAACTAATGCTAAAGAAATACAAAGATTAAATTTAGTTAAAAAAGAATATTATAAAAAAATATTTTCTTAAAAAATGAAAAAAGTAAATAACAATATAGAAAGAAAAGTAAGAAAGATAAAGAAAAAGTTAAATAATTTATATATAAAATATGAATTATTAAAAATTACTAAAAAAGATACTAAAGAAAATTTGTTGATAGATATAATTTCCAAAACAGAATATAAATATATTTGTTATTTGAAGAAACAATATGGACAGAGAAACATATAAACAACAACTGATAGATAACATAAATGAAAAAAGATACGAATTAGAATTTAAAAAAGAAAGATTAGAAGAAAATATATTTGCATTTTTATCCCATTTTTATCTATTTGTATTCCTAAGAATTCTATCTGTGATTTCATAATTTCTGCTTTCTTTTTACTTAGGCTTATGCCAGACTGTTTAATTATAGATATGAATTTTTCTAATAAATTAATATGCTCATCTTGTGTTCTTGAATATAATAATATATCATCTATATAAACTATGCAATTTTCTAATTGATTAAAATAGTTATCCATAAAATGCTGATATCTACCTGGTGCATTTTTATATCCAAATGGTAAAACATTTCATTCATAGAAACCTTGTGGTACTGTGAATGCTGTTAGTTGTTTAGATTCTTCTTCTAGTTTTAAATGATAAAATTCTGATTTACAATCAAATTTACTAAAGTAATTATATCCTTGTATCTGTCTTATTTTTAATATCTTATTTGGTATAGGATAATTATAAGTTTTATTTTTGGCATTTAGATTACGGTAGTCTATAACCATTCTACTTTTACCTCGTTTTTGTTCACTATGTTTATTTACTATAAAAGCCGGACTTGTATGTTTACTATTACTCTTTTGTATGTAATTATTTTTTAATAGTTCATCTATATGCATTTTAAATTCTTTTAAATCATCAAAATTATATTTTAATGATTTTTGTGTTATTATACTATTTTCATGTATTAACTCAATTTTTACTTTTGTCTTATGTTTTTCCCATCCTTGTAATGGATTTTCACTGTATAATATTTCTAATTGTTCATTAATTATTTTGACCTTATCTATTGTAAATATAATAATTTCTAGTTGGGTTATTTGTTTGTTATTTATATTTTCCATTTCTTGGTTTATTTTTTCACTTCCTTTTATCCATTCTTTAGGTTTTCTTTGTTTATTATTTACTCTTTTTGCTCCTATTTTATTTTCACATGGTGTAGTAAACCACCAATGAGTTTTTGTTATAATATGAGGATATAGTTTTTCTAAAAATGGCACTCCTAATAACATATCTTTTGTTGTAAATTCAAAATTATACATTTCTTCTATTATCAATATTTTATCCCATATTTGTATTTTTATATTTTTTGTTTTATATGTAATCATACTACTTTCATTATTAAATCCTATTACTACCATAGGTATTTTTAATTTTTCCCATTTATCTTCTGGTAAACAATTATATTTACATATATTTGTCTCTGCTCCTGTATCTATCATAGGTGTGTAATATCTGTTGTGATATCCTTCTACAATGATTTTTGCAAGTATATATATTTTCATTATTCATTGTATTCTTTTAATAACTATTTTCTTATTTTGGCAAGTTATAATTAATTGTTCATCTTCTATTTTATATGGTTTAACTTTATCTAACCATTTTATTTCTAAGGTAATATTTTGATTTCCTTGATAAATTTTAAATGGTATTACTAATGGTATTCCTCCTATAATTATTTCTTTTTCTGTTATCTCTTCATTTATATTTACTATTTCGTTAGGTAATCCAGGGCATAATTGTCCTGTTTTTATAATTTCCGTTTCTAATACTAATTCTCTAGTTATATAATTCTCTTCTTGTCCTGTATTTATTAATATTTTATATCTTCTTTGATCTATTATTCCGGTTATAAAATAATGATTGAGTGTTTCTTCTTCTGTATTTAATATTTTAGGAATTTCATATTTTCTTTTAGATGTACTGGCTCTTGATGAGGTAGTTCTAATTAATGTATTTGGTACACTTGAAGTACTTAATCTTTCTTTTACAATCTCTAAATCTTCTTTCATGTCAATTTCTTTATAACTATAGTCATTGTTATCTATTATAGTAATTATTTGTTCAAAAGGGTTTTCTATTTTTATTCTATCAATTTTATTTTTTGCCATTACCTTATGTTTTGTTGTTAATATATATAAGTTTTTACATCTTGCTGTAAATATTTTACTACCTGGTGCTAATTCTATTCCAGATAATTTCCAATATAAAACTAATGATTTGTCTATATTTATATCTGTTAATGCTATTGAATAATTAGCACTTATTATAAATTTAAATTTTTGGTATATTAAATTTTCTTTTACTGCACTAATTACACTTTTTTCTATAGGATGTAATATTCTATCATCTGCTAAATATATTTCAATAGGTGTATCTATTCCTTCTCTAAAACATGCTTTTATTAGTATTTCTGTTCCTCCTAAATGTACATATTTTATAGGTACTTTAGCTTTTATATCTTGTATTTCTTTATTTATTATTCTCTTATTTAATATAGGTATTTGTGCTTTTCCTTTTGTATATTTACAATCTACAATATGTTCTTTTTGACTAACTACATAGTATTCTTCTTTTTGTCTTTTAAATCAATTTTTTAAAGTAGGTATCTCAAGTACTTTATCTACGCTTAAATCTAATTCTTTATTTTTTATTTGTTGAAAATTTTTATTATCAGATATAATTTTTTGTTCTGCTAATTCTTCATTTTGATATTCTTCTTTAGATATTATTTTTATATCATTTTCAGTCATTATATTTTTTCGTTTATCATTTCATTATTTAATTCCATATTTATTTCTATATCTTCGGATTCAATTTCAATGTCAGATAATTCATATATACTATCATTTTCACTTAATTCATAGTCTATATAATCTATCTGCATATATTTTTCATCATCCATAATTATTTCTGCAATTTGTTTACCTTTTAAATTTTTAGGTAATTTACAATCTCTAGCTAAATGTCCTAATTTTCCACAATTGTAACAAGTACAATCTGATAATTTTCTTTTTGGTCTATATGGTCTTTTTATTTTATAATTTTTTACATAATATCTTTTTCTTGGATTCTTATATTTATATCTGATTTTAGTTTTTCTATAACTTTTATATTTTCTAGGTTTTTTATAATATTTATCTTTACAACCAAATTGTGGTGCTATTTTATTTTTGCAACATGCTAAATTTTTAATTAATACTTTTTCCATTTTTATTTTTTCTTTTTGGGTTTCACATAATTGTATAAACCATTGTTGTAAAAATTTTATTCTAGCTCCTAAAGTATCTGTTAATCCTTCATTATTCCAATCTTTAATTACATTTGTACTAAATGGTTCTGGTAATTTTGTAAAATATTGTTGTCTTATTTCTTTTGCTTCATCTATATTATATCTTGCTTTGTAATAATATTCTTTAAATGCACATGTATATTCTTCTATGTAACACATATTACATATTGCTAATTTTGACATTAGTTGTCTGTTTATTATTTTTTCTTTATTTTGTTCTTTTATTTCTGTAGTCATACCTCCAAATTCATTTCTTATGGCTAATTCATATTTATCTAATATATCTATATTTGTTGTTGATGTTGATCCATCTATTTTTTTATCACTCCTAAGTGTTGCTATACTTTCTGATGGTAAATTTTCTATCCATAATTTTGTTGTTCCTACAAATGTTCTTTCTATATATCCTGGTGTGTCTTTTACTGTTATTTTGTTATCAACTAGCTGTTTAGATATATTTCCTACCCATAATAAAATTACTTTATTTATATCCATTACACAGTCTAAATCTAAAAAGTTATTTTGTTCAATTATTGGTCTAGGTATCCATTTTTTATTTAATCTACTATTCCATATTGCGTTTGCTCTGTCTGATCTTTCATAACTTTCTGTATAATAAGTTGGTGTTGATCTTCTAGGACTATTCCTAGGACTATTATCTGGAGTTTTAACTCTTGATGTACCTGGTTTATTTATATCTCCTGTATTTATTTCTAATTTTTTCAGTTTATCTACTTGTTCTAGAATTTCTGTATATGTTTCACTTATATCACTTATTTCTGAATTTTGATCATTCATTGTATCTAATTCGTTTATTTCATCATTGATTTCATTTATTTCAAGATTTTCATTTTCATTTAATATTTGTTTCATTTTATTTATTTCACTAGTCAATTCAACTTCTTTTTCTTTTTCTTTTTCTATTTGTTTTTCTTTTTGTTTAGTTTCATATAATAATTTTAACTGAGCTAATTCTTTTTCTAATTCACTTATTTTTGTATTTTTTGTTTCTTCTATCTTTTGTATTTCTTGTTTTGCTTGTGATTTTATTTTTTCAATCTCTTTGGCTTTATCTATTTCTTCATTTTCTTTTGTTATTCTTATCATAGCTGTTAAACTATCTTCTAATTTTGTTGTTTCTTTTTCTAACATTAAATATAATTTATCTCCTATTTTTTTATATCTTCTTCCTAAATTTGAGAATATTATTTTTATTACTAGTCCTTCTTGGTTTTCATATGTTTTTTCGTCTACTGCAAATTCTTCTTTATTCATTATATTCATTATTATAACTTATATCATGTTGTAATTTATATTCTAGGCAATTTATTTGTATTTCTAACTCAAATAGAACTTTTCTTTGTATTGATATTACTTTACTACTTACTCCTGCAAATATATTTTCTTCTAATCTTTCTTTTTTAAATTCTAATTCGTATCTTTTTTCATTTATGTTATCTATCAGTTGTTGTTTATATGTTTCTCTGTCCATATTGTTTCTTCAAATAACAAATATATTTATATTCTGTTTTGGAAATTATATCTATCAACAAATTTTCTTTAGTATCTTTTTTAGTAATTTTTAATAATTCATATTTTATATATAAATTATTTAACTTTTTCTTTATCTTTCTTACTTTTCTTTCTATATTGTTATTTACTTTTTTCATTTTTTAAGAAAATATTTTTTTATAATATTCTTTTTTAACTAAATTTAATCTTTGTATTTCTTTAGCATTAGTTTCTATATATTCTAAATATTCTTCTTCTCTAAGATATATATATCTATTTACATTTTCAATTAATAATTTTTCTTCTAGATCTATCTTTTCTTTAGTTTCTTTCCATAATTGCAAATATCTATAATTTATCATTGATCTCTATATAATTCTAGATCATCATATAAATAATCTATATCAAAATCATCTGGTATAATTAATTCTGCCCAATCATGAATTGTTTCTTCAATTATTTCGTATGTTACTAATCTATCATAGATTATTCTTCTTATATCAGCATCAAGATCTTTCAATATATAAAATAATAATATCATGTAATTAACATCATCATTTAATAAATAGGTAGTCATTTTATCATATTTTCGCTAAAATTTTATTCCCTTTAACCTCTTTACAGATTATACTTATTCATTATGTAATAATAATAATTTAATAATCATCTCGTCTAGTCACTACTATGGTTTTCTTCTTCAATCAGTTACCCTAACAGCGCCTCAACTCTGTGTACTCCCCTAAACGGCCTTTCTTTGCCTACCGGTTTCCACTTTAGGATAGCATAGTCTGGGCTTACCTACTCTCAGAATATTTCCATAGCAAACCTTCTAAAGATGATTATTATAACATTATTAAAACATAATAAACACTTATAATCAAAAAGAAATTATTAGGAATAAAACAATTTAGCTACTCATGAATTTAAATGAGTATACCTGTTTTTGTAAATCATCTGGCATAGTTGATTTATTTTCCATAACTTATATTTTTATAGACTAGCTCTGATACCAATATGGGGGGTGGAAGCGGAATAAGGAAGATTAGAGAGAAGCTGGAGAGAAGTGATAAGGAAAAGCGATGATTTATTATTGAGGGAAAGCCCCCTATTTATACAACTAAACTTACATATCTGGCCAATATAAGTGGCCGACACTTAAATTTACACATGGCTTAATGAATTTGAAGAATATCAGATATTTGTACAAATCTTATTAATATATATTAATTTGTATATATTTCTGTGCTTCTATATTTCGTTCTTATATTGTACTTATCGATACGTACTTGTGTGTATACAAATTTCAATATTGTTAATTGGTTCTATATATATTTTTTGTTTTGAATATTTCATTTTCATGTATATTATCATCCACAATACCTTATACGAATTCAACTTATAATTTTCAACATTTATATACAACAATTTATCTGTCCATTTTAATGATTTATATGTATATATATATATACAAATAATTGTATATAATATGTTTATACCAACTTATTTTTGGACATAATATTTTTAGGATGTTAGATTTCTACTCAATGAAGCATTTCAAGAATGTCCCACACGTACAACGTTATACAAATAATATTTTATATACATACTGGTAAAAGATAGCTCGTGATGTGCACGGGCCCAATAAATGTGAAATATTTAAGATATATTTTTTTTAGGAAAAATTACATGAATTGATACATTTTAATAAATCATTATTGATTTCAGCGATACTTTGTATTTATTACCATTTATAGCAATATTATGTTAAATTTACATTATGTATTAAAAGTGAATTATGTATGTAATAGATATGTATTATAATTGTTTTTGAAATATATTATGTTTGTTTGGTAAAAAATTGACACATTGCATTATAAGTGTATTAAAATGTGTGATAAATGTATTATCCATCATTAAAACTTGTATTATATGTGAATAATAAATTGTTCTTTGTAATACGTATTAAACTTGTATTATAAATGAATTAAAAGTGATCAAGTGAAAAAAAATGTTATTACTGTAAATGGTAAATATTTTTTTAGTATAGTATATTTATGTAAGTTTCCCTTTTTTTAACATAAAAATCTTCATAAATTAGTTGGTCTAAACTTTGTAAACTTATTATCCAAAAAAAAGTTTAAATGTAGTATCCAAAAATAATATTTGTATCATTTCTGTTTATAAATTATTCTCTCTACCATGTATTAAAAATGTATTATAAATATAATATAGGTGTTTTAAAGTGTATGATAAATAATTTTTTATGAATAAAATTCTCTCTCTAAAATGTATTAAATTGTATTATAAATGTATTATAAGTGTCCCGTGAAAAAATAAATGTTATCGCTATCAATGATAAATATTTTCTTAATGGAGGATATCTATGTAAGTTTCCTTTACAATATGTGGATAATATTTATATTTGAGTATAATGTTATTTAAAAAGTTAGCTAACAAACAAACCATAAGTTATTTTTGTAAAATCAAAATATAAAGTAAAATTAGTTTTGAATTTTCAAGTAAAATCAATTACTTCCTCTGTCCCAATTTATGTGACACATTATGTTTTTCGAATGTCAAACAATTACGTTTGATCAAGAATTTGCGCACGACATCTTCAATTTTTTAAAATGAAATTTATATATTTATAAACTACATAAAAAGTACTATTACAATAATCAATAATCGATTTTTTTTTAAAATGCATGAAAAATTTAAAGTAAAAGGTATGAAAACATATATACCTTTAAAATACATTATTAAATAGTTCAGGGGGTAACAAGTCTTTCATAAAGTTTGGTGTATTAACAACAATTTCGGTCAAAATTAAAGTATTTTTAAATCTTTTAATAAAAAATTTATGATCAAAGATAAACTTATTTAAATTTTAAAATTTTATATAATTATATAAATTAACTCGTAGGAAATAATATTTTTTACCAAAAAGAGTAATACAGAGAAAAATGAATGGAAGTGTTGGGTGGGACCCATAGTAAGTATTAGTAGTCCCAACAGATGATGAAATCAAAGGTTAATTATGTCAGAAAATTTCAAAAAAGTCATAAAAGTTGCAACAAACTGAGCATTAGAAGCTATAAAATAAGAATAAAGGACCAAAAAGTCCTCAAGCTATTGTAGAAATTCTGGGAAGCACACCCGTTGACGGAGACGTGTGTGCTATCCCCTTTCTTATAATGTAAAATGTTAATACATATATCAGATACATATACAATTCATCCACTCTATAATAATACATATTTGTATACAAATACATATAATCTATATATGAATGAAAAACAATTTTCAAATACATATACGATTATGGTGTTCTTCGTTTCAAAGAAGTCATTTTAGGCAATAAATTATAATCAAATACAATTATGAATTATCTTACTTTATGGGATTGTTTTCCATTTTTTTTAAACCAAAACTACCGCTTTTTTATTATCTATTTTAAAAAAGGAATTTGTATAACTTTAATAAAAAATTCGAGATATACAAATATTAGTCACCATAACAAATGAAACAATAGTTATGGAACGTAATTAGGAAAACTGTAGCTATATAGGCCAATTATGTTTTCTCTCTTAGCCATATATGAAAAATTCCCTATAGAAAAAGCACAAGACCCAATTTGTGAAAGAAAAACAAACTCAGCATCCCTGTAAAGTAAGTTTTTGATATTTTTGAGTTATTTAACATGTAATATCCACTAAACTGTAACAAATGTGTAATTTGGTGAATCTAAAGTAAATAAACATGAAAGATATTGATAACATAGAAATTGAAGTCTTCAAATTACATAAGAAACTGACTGCATTTTCATTCATTATAGCTTAGTTGACTTGTACAAGTTATCTACTATCTTGAGAATTTTGGTATCTCAAATTCTTGAATGTGGCATGTAGGTATAAAGAGGAGCTGCTGCCTATGGTGCCACCTTTCCGGTCTTAGAATGGGGAAACAGCTTAGGCATCAATTCACTCTTCTAGAGGTCAGTTTGAAGGACACTGTTGAAAGCTTGAAGGAGAAGAACTTTCTCCAATTACAATATACAAAGTGGAGTGGTTGTACATATGTGTTGCAATAAGGTCCATCCACAGGTCGTTTGGCGATTGCAGCTCTACAGAAAGTCAAACGGTGTCTGGACATTTTAATCCACTTCTAAGAAAGCAAAGTAAAATAAGTCATGTTCACCCGCTGCTCAAGTAGTATATCAAACATAATACTGTAATTCATTCCCACAGTAACAAGTGAAATGGCGAGGGTCTGGAAAATGGTAAAACTTACACTAGATTGCTCTATATATCTGTTACTCAAGACTTGCAACCAGTAAGAGGTAAAACAACCCGATTTAGAAGGAAGAATCAGCAAGTGTCTTAATAATGCTCCAACGGTCCCATGGATTTGCTCTTTTGAAAGAAGTCAGTCCGTTACATCGCTGACCTGTTCAAAACCCATATGTATGGTTGTGAGTCAGCTCTGGTTAGTAAAAAAAAAAAAAAAGGCCTTGCTGCATGGCTATTAGTACTTCAGTAGACAACCCCACAGTGACAGCCAAAATAGTGTAGACCCTCAATGTAACGGAGGAGTTAATTATCCATCGTAATCACCCACTACTGATAAAATCTTCATTCACCCAAGCATAACTGAGGTTTTCAACTGAAGATGAACCCACAGGTTATAACTACAGACATCACAGCACGTTTGGCTGTTTCGTGAACATAGTAAGGAGAAGAACTTTAACTGCTCCCTCCCTCTCTTACCTGTAGATACATATGCTAATACAAGAAAAAACGAAATCAAGAAATAACATACATAGGCAAACAAACTGTAAAGCTACTCAGAGAAGTTAAACCAAACTATTCCCTAACAACTAACAAGAGCTTTTGGAAACTGCAAATCTCTCTAGTTGTGGATTAAGGCCGTCGAAAGTTCACAGAAATATGTAAGAGAAATCACATTGCTGCAAGTAGACTCACTATGTTCTTTTCCTTGGATCCATGCCATCTGATTAGCGGATTGCTATAGCATCCTTCTACACAAACAGATATCATTGTTACGATGAAGTACCCAAACTCAAATATATATGACATTTATCATTAAGTAACTAAATAGATATGTGTATATAGAGAGAGAGAATTAGCAAGAGCAACAATATTTCACATCCAAAAAACAAAAAGAGAGGAACTTAATTTGCATTTTAAAATAAGTTTAACTCTTCAGTTTTACAAACCAAAAGCAAGATGTTTGAGTTCATAAAAGCCCTTCAACTTTGGCTCATCACTTTGACTGCTTGAAAGCCTTTCAGTTTTAGGCTATTTAATGAGTGAAGATGGATTCTCAAAGGCAGTGAACAAGAGAAAATAGACTTACAAACTCACATGCAGATAACACTCTGCCAACTTTCACAACATTGAGATTGATGAACAGAATTCCAAGTAAACGTTTTCCTTTGGTAGCAGATAGATTGTACTAGCTGCTGATCAATTCATTTGATTCTAATAAAATGTAACAACAAAGTGTCAGATATGAAGCAGTTCATTAAATATAGCTTGGTACATATGACAGCGAAAAATAAAAACTGATTTATTAGCGAATACCACTTCCTTTTATTATCATCTGCACTTAGCTAGAAATATCATAGAGCTAACCTAAATAGCTGAATTTATGATACTAACTTTGAGTCTGAGAGGATTCATACTTTATGAAGCAAAAATGATATGGACAGGAGAAACAGAGGCTAAATAGTACAAGTACCACTAGAAGTAATCATTCTTGTCTTCAAGTCCATTGCAGCTTCAGTCATCCCTTGTGAATTGTACGCCTGAATCATAGAAGAAAATGTGATGTAGTCTGGTTTACATTTTCTGACCTTCATTTCCAAGAACAATGCCACCATCCTCTCTATATCACCAACTTGACCATAAGCACTGATGATGCAATTGAAAAAAGGAGTATCTAGAACTACATCTGAATTCTCAACTTGCCTCATGATTGAATCAACATTTTCCATAAGTCCAGCTCTACTATACGCACTGACAAGAGAGCAATAAGTGAATGAACTTGGCTTCACCCCTTCATGCTTCATCTGTAGGAAAAACTGTTCCATGTTCTTAATGAGGCAAGCTTTCCCCAACGTCTCAATGATGATATTGTAAGTCACAACTGTTGGAGAATAGAACCGATTCCTCATAAAATCAAGTACAGACTCCATTTTCTGGTACATGCCAGCTCTTCCATATGACTTGATTAGAATGTTAAATGTCATAACATCTGGCTTTATTCCCATTACCTGAAATATTTCAAACCACTTCTCCATTTTCTCAAGCTTCCCACAGCTGCCATAGGACCCAATTACTGAATTCAAGGTGAAAACATCTGGAAAGGCAGTCTCATTTTCTATCATATCGGTCAAGGATCTTTCCATCTGCTCAAACAGCTTAGCTTTACCATAGCCATCAATTATGGTATTGTACGTCACAGAACTACATTCAATTCCCAAATACACCATCTCAGCCAAAATGTATTCAATCATATCAAAACGACAAACTTTAGTGCAGCATTTAATTAGGATCGAGTAAGTATACACATCAGGCTTGCAATTACTAACTGATTTCATATCATCAATAGTTCGCAGCGCCTCATCAAGGAGGCCACTAAGACCATATGCATTTACAAGTGCAGTATAAACATCTACTGTTGGTTGAAGCCCATCCGCTAGCATAATCTCAAAAAGCAAGTTAGCTTGACTTGGCTGCTTGCACTTGCCGAGCATTACCAAAAGTTTAGCATATGTATGGCATCTTGGCTCATACCAATGTTGCTTGCGAAGAAGGTCGAAAATCTAGGAGGAAGAACACATTTCTGTCAGAAAAATTGTTAAAGCAACAAATACGAGTTTCATCAACAGTTTTATTTGGAACACGGTAACAACTATATAGGCTTCTGGGTGAGTCAAATCAACTAAGCCTTGGTCCAAACTATTGGGGACATAGACTTTGACACGTGTATGCAATGGAAGATTCATAAATGAAAACAATGCAACCCAAAAGGAAAGAAACACTAATTACGACTTCATGTTTAGAATTAAAATATTAAACATTAAAAACACAATAGGTCACCCATTTTTCTAGCCTCCACTACATTCTAGTCGAGCATGTGGTCAAGAGTATAAGCAGAAGAATAATGAAAGGCTTGCAATGAAGGGGCTTGAAGACAGTCTTAGAAATTTATACCAACTAATCAAAAGGCATCAATTCACTAAAAGGCATGAAGAAAGATGACAAATTGTACTATTTGAAAGTGAAACTTAGCTGACTTTGTAACAAAGAAGACTGTATCTGACAATAATATTTTAGGCCATAGCCCTTGCTGCACAGGTGCAGATAAATTAACAACAGTGATACGAATGCATTGCGACTGCCGTGAAGATTGAGGGGATGTCCAAGATATAAGAACAAGAATTATGACGGACACTTGCGAGTTGATACAAGGAAGCAACAGAGAAGGAAATTTATGGACAATCTAAATCATCGGAGCTGAATGAAAATTAGGGATACAGAGGTAAGATTAGTTTGCTATATTATTAATTTCTGTATGTTCACGTTGTTGAAACAGTAGAATGGTTCATCAGACAATTGCCCAGTCACATTGAGCCTTCCTGTTGCTAAAAGAGCAATAGGTAAGAGCACTACTTGAAATTTTCTGACATGAATCAGAATCTAAAATACTGGAGACACAAGGAAGGTTAAATCATGAGAAATGAATTGAGTGTTTAAGCTCTATAATAGTGCGGTAGTCCTAGAATTCATGAGAAGAATGAAAAAACAGTTTATTCATTCGGAATGGAACCTTAAGAGCAGAGTCCCAGCGATTGTCCCTAATAGCATCATCGAGAGCCTCCAAAACGGCCTTGGGCCAAAGATTAGTGTATTTTTCTGAGTTGGCTTTCCTGTGGATACCTCTAATGGCGGCTTCTGTTCTAAGTATACGAGAAAGGTTTTTCTTTGAACATATCTGCAGCCCTTGTGAAGTAGTACTACTTGATGATTTGATAATCAAACCTCGCCGTTTTATACCTTCTTTCATCAAATACGATGCGCCTGCAAAATGAAGCTCCATACCCACTCACTCTCACTCCACAAACAAGACGATAAGGGCCGCAAACCACTATTATATACAATTACATATCTCCAATTACTACATTTTAGTCCCCTCGCTTGCACAAAAATAAAAATGTGATTAAATTGAATAAAAATATCTTCGTTAACAGTTTGATATAAATTATGAGATAAAATGTCAAAACACATCTAATTTTTTTTTTTCCATTTCATACCTAAACTATTGAAAGACTAAATTTTATACCTAAACTATCATTTATTAGTTTGAGAAACCCACATCTCTTTTATTACACTTTCTTCATGTTTTGTATACTTACCCTCTCTCTTTTATTAAAAAAAAATTATCACAACACATTCCACATCGACAAAAATTAAATAAATTATAAATTAAAGATTAAAGAATTATTGTCCTATAATTTTTTTTTTTTATATAAAATAAAATGTAACCCACTTCATCACTTTCTCTCACCGTAACAGCCCCCCCCCCCCACACACACACACACATTTTTTACCTTTATTTTGCTTAGATTTCTTTTATAAAAGTATTTAATAATATTTTACTTCATCTCCCCCCCACCCACCCAGAAATAATAATTTAGATATTATTACTTTTAAAAAAAAAAAATCTACCCCACTCCACTTAATCCTCAACTTTTATTTATTTTTCTCGTTTTATGTTATATATACATGTCTTTTTAGGGAAGTATGTTTTACTTGTCGCCGTGAGACTTATTTTGTTTGAAAAAAAGAAAAGAAAAATGTATGCGCATATCCAACACAAAATAAGAAAAACGTAACTTGCAATATCTAGTTAATAAATTTTGAGAAATAAATTCTTTTTTCAAAGCTCTTGTTGTAGGTTTTTCTTCAGGTCTGAGTAATGATAAAATCCATTGCTGGACTTCTTCCATATCTGCTTCTCTTACATTCCTTGAATTCGAATAAATCATTAACTGGTCTCTAGAATAATAACTCCATATTGCATTTCCATTTAAATAATTATCTGCTAGCTCTTGGATAATAGTTGAAATTCCAATAATTCTTTTATTTTCATAGAAATTGGGTATCTCTATCATAGGTATTTCCGGTTGTATCACTATATCGTCTGGTATTAACATATTCCTTGTAAATCCTATCTTTACAACTTGGATCACTGGTTTTATCTCGTCATATAATATCTCTGCTGTTGCTGTATAGAATTTTATAAAAAATAAATCTCCTTTTGTAATTCTTTTATAAGTTAAAAATGCCTTATGTATCTCCGGTATTCCTTGTAATTCTTCTCCATCGTATGTATATACAGTACTAAGTAATCCATAATGGTAACATGTTTTGACTAAATTTGAATTTGTTTTTGGCTGAGCTATAAGTTTATTATATCCTTGTAATTTCTGAGTTATATAATCTTGTGTTGAGTCTTTGGTTGTAACTGACCTTGGGTTTTGATTTAGAAATGTTTGGATTTTATATATATTTTGTATGTAGGTTTGAGATAGATGGTTGTATATCTTTTTCTCTTGGTGTAAGCTTGCTGCGTAGGTATTTACTTGGGGTGGTGTCATAATTGGTCTTTGTATTTTTAGAGTAAATGGGTTTGTGAACATGGTATTTAAATTGGTATTTTTGTATTGTGGTTTTGTAGGTTGTCCACTTGTACCTGCACTTGTACCTGCAATGTTAAGTAAATTATTCTGGGTTTTTCGGAGTTTTCCAACGTCTCCTGCTAGCTTCGGATTTTTATAGTCTTCCTGGGGACTGCTATCTTTAGCCTTAGACTTCAGATTAACTTCATTAGTCTTTAGCTTTTTTATCTCTTCTTCCATACTATCCACTTTAATACAAAGTGTAGTAATGGCTTTGAGTATCTTATCCATTGTATCTTTTTCTGGCTCAGTTTTTGTACTTTTGTCTTGATAGATAGTCTGCAATAACATTTTTATCAGTTTTTATTATCTCAATAATAAATGTAAAATTTCGTATATTTAATACAAGTCTTCTTATTTCCTTTGTTGTTACTGAATCTGGTATTTTTCTCGTTATCCACCATTTTACTTGAGTATTATCTGTCCTTACAATAAATTTGTTATAAACAATATATGGCTCAAAAGCTAATAAACATTTATATAATCCAAATAGTTCTTTTCTATTTATTTCCCATTTTAATTGTGCTTCTGTATATGATCCTGAGTAATATCTACAATGATGTTCTATTTTTTCTTTGTCATATTTATATTTTAATACTTCTCCATAACTGTGATTGCTTGAATCTGTTTCAACAATATAAGTAAATGATCTATTTTCATCTGGGAAATATAGTTTTGGTAAATTTTTACATAAATTCTTAATATTTCTTATATGTTCTTTATCTTTATTGTCAAAATGATATTCAACATCTTTTTTAAGTTTTCTATGTAATGGTTTTAAATGTTCTGCCAATTTTGGTATATATTCTCTCACTTGATTTACTAATCCTAAAAAGGATTGTAATTTCTTTTTTGTATCTATATTTTCATCGAGATTAATTATTTTTTGTACTATGTGGGTTTGCATTTTTATTCCATTTTTATCTATTTGTATTCCTAGAAATTCTATCTGAGATTTCATAATTTCTGCTTTCTTTTTACTTAAACTTATTCCTGATTGTTTAATTATATGTATAAATTTTTCTAATAACCTTATATGTTCATCTTGTGTTTTCGAGTATAATAATATATCATCTATATATACAATGCAATTTTCTAATTGATTAAAATAGTTATCCATGAAATGCTGATATCTACCTGGTGCATTTTTATATCCAAATGGTAAAACATTCCATTCATAGAATCCCTGTGGTACTGTAAATGCTGTTAATTGTTTAGATTCTTCTTCCAATTTTAAGTGATAAAATCCTTATTTGCAATCAAATTTACTAAAATAATTATATCCTTGTATTTGTCTTATTTTGAGTATCTTATTTGGTATCGGATAATTATATGTTTTAGTTTTAGCATTTAAGTTGCGATAATCTATAACCATTCTACTTTTACCTCTTTTTTGTTCATTATGTTTATTAACTATAAATGCTGGACTAGTATGTTTACTATTGCTTTCTTGTATATAATTATTCTTTAATAATTTATCTATATGCATTTTAAATTCTTTTAAATCATCAAAATTATATTTTAATGGTTTTTGTGTTATTATACTATTTTCATCTATTAATTCAATTTTTACTTTTGTCTTATGTTTTTCCCATCCTTGTAATGGGTTTTCACTATATAATAATTCTAATTGGTCATTAATTATTTTAACCTTATCTATTGTAAATATAATAATTTCTAATTGGTTTATTTAATTTTTACTTATATTTTCCATTTCTTGGTTTATTTTTTCGCTTCCTTTTATCCATTCTTTAGATTTTCGTTGTTTATTATTTACTCTTTTTGCTCCTATTTTATTTCCACATGGCGTAGTAAACCACCAATGTGTTTTTGTTATAATATGAGGATATAATTTTTCTAAAAATGGCATTCCTAATAACATATCTTTTGTTGTAAATTCAAAATTATACATTTCTTCTATTATTATTATTTTATCCCATATTTGTATTTTTATATTTTTTGCTTTATATGTAATCATGCTTCCTTCATTATTAAATCCCGTTACTACCATAGGTGTTTTTAATTTTTCCCATTTATCTTCTGGTAAACAATTATATTTACATATATTTGTTTCTGCTCCTGTATCTATCATAGGGGTATAATATCTGTTGTGATATCCTTCTACAATAATTTTGACAAGTATATATATTTTCATTATTCATTGTGTTCTTTTGATAATTATTTTCTTATTTTGGCAAGTTATGATTAATTGTTCATCTTCTATTTTATATGGTTTAACTTTTTCTAACCATTTTATTCCTAATGTAATATTCTGATTTCCTTGGTAAATTTTAAAAGGTATTACTAATGGTATTCCTCCTATAATTATTTCTTTTTCTGCTATCTCTTCATTTGTATTTACTATTTCTCTAGGTAATCCAGGGCATAATTGTCCTGTTTTTATAATTTCTGTTTCTAATACTAATTCTCTAGTTATATAATTCTCTTCTTGTCCTGTATTTATTAAAATTTTATATTTTCTTTGGTCTATTATTCCAGTTATAAAATAATAATATGGTGTCTCTACTTCTGTATTTAATAAAATTTTAGGAATTTCATAGTTTCTTTTAGATGTGCTTGCTCTTGATGAGGTAGTTTTGGTTAATGTATTTGGTACACTTGAAGTACTTAATCTTTCTTTTACTATCTCTAAATCTTCTTCCATGTCAATTTCTTTATAACTATAATCATTGTTATCTATTATAGTAATTACTCTTTCAAAAGGATTTTCTATTTTTATTTTATCAATTTTATTTCTTGCCATTACTTTATGTTTTGTTGTTAATATATACAAGTTTTTACATCTTGCTGTAAATATTTTACTGCCTGGTGCTAATTCTATTCCAGACAATTTCCAATATAAAACTAATGATTTATCTATATTTCTATCTGATAATGCTATTGAGTAATTAACACTTATTATGAATTTAAATTTTTGGTCTATTAAATTTCCTTTTACCGCACTAATTACACTTTTTTCTATAGGATATATAATTCTATCATCTGCTAAATATATTTCAATAGGTGTATCTATTCCTTCTCTAAAACATGCTTTTATTAATATTTCTGTTCCTCCTAGGTGTACATATTTTATAGGTGTTTTAGCTTTTATATCTTGTATTTCTTTATTTATTATTCTCTTATTTAATATAGGTATTTGTGCTTTTCCTTTTGTATATTTACAGTCTATGATATGTTCTTTTTGGCTAACTACATAGTATTCATCTTTTTGTCTTTTAAACCAATTTTTTAAAGTAGGTATTTCAAGTACATTTTCAACACTTAAATCTAATTCTTTTTCTTTTATTTGTTGGAAAATTGTATTATCAAATATAATTTTTTGTTCTACTGAAATTCTTCATTTTGATATTCTTCTTTAGATATTATATTTATGTCATCTTCAGACATTATATTTCTTCATTTATTATCTCATTATCTAAATCCATATTTGTTTCTTCTAATTCAGTTTCTATATCAGATACTTCATATATACTATCATTTTCTCTTAATTCATAGTCTATGTAATCTATCTGCATATATTCTTCATTATCTATAATTATTTCTGCAATTTGCTTACCTTTTGGATTTTTAGGTAACTTACAATTTCTAGCTAAATGTCCTAACTTTCCACAATTATAACAAGTACAATCTGATAATTTTCTTTTTGGTCTATAAGGTCTTTTTGTTTTATAATTTTTTACATAATATCTTCTTCTTGGATTTTTGTATTTATATTTAGTTTTGGTTTTTCTATAATTTTTATGTCTTCTAGATCTTTGTTTTCTATAATATTTATCTGTACAACCAAATTGGGGTGCTATTTTATTTTTGCAACATGCTAGATTTTTTATTAATATCTTTTCCATTTTTAGTTTTTCTTTTTGGTTTTCACATAATTGTATAAACCATTGTTGTAGAAATTTTATTCTAGCTCCTAAAGTATCTGTTAATCCTTCATTATTCCAATCTTTAATTATTTTTGTACTAGATGGTTCTGGTAATTTTGTAAAATATTGTTGTCTTATTTCTTTTGCTTCATTTATATCATATCTTGCTTTGTAATAATATTCTTTAAATGCACATGTATATTCTTCTATATAACACATATTACATATTGCTAATTTTGTCATAAGTTGTCTATTTATTATTTTTTCTCTATTTTGTTCTCTTATTTCCGTAGTCATACCACCAAATTCATTTCTTATTGCTAATTCATATTTATCTAATATATCTATATTTGTTGTTGATGTTGATCCATCTATTTTTTTATCACTCCTAAGTGTTGCTAAACTTTCTGAGGGTAAATTTTCTATCCATAATTTTGTTGTTCCTACAAATGTTCTTTCTATATATCCTGATGTTTCTTTTGTTGCTATTTTATTATCAACTAGTTGTTTAGATATATTTCCTACCCATAATAAAATTACTTTATTTATATCCATCACACAGTCTAAATCTAAAAAGTTATTTTGTTCAATTATTGGTCTAGGTATCCATTTTTTATTTAATCTGCTATTCCATATTGTATTTGCTCTATCTGATCTTTCATAATTTTCTGTATAATAAGTTGGTGTTGTTCTTCTAGGACTACTTCTTCTAGGACTACTTCTAGGACTATTATCTGGGGTTTTAACTCTTGATGTACTTGGTTGATTTACATTTCCTGTATTTATTTCTAATTTTTTTGGTTTATTTACTTGTTCTAGAATTTTTGTGTATGTTTCACTTATATCACTTATTTTTGATTTTTGATCATTCATTGTATCTGACTCATTCATTTCATCATTTATTTCATTTATTTCCTCTATTTCAAGATTTTCAGTTAATATTTGTTTCATTTTATTTATTTCATTGGTTAATTCAAATTCTTTTTCTTTTTCCTTTTCTAGCTGTTTTTCTTTTTGTTTATTTTCATATAATAATTTTAACTTAGTTAATTCTTTTTCTAATTCACTTATTTTTGTATTTTTTATTTCTTCTACCTTTTGTACTTCCTGTTTTGCCTGTATTTTTATTTTTTCAATCTCTTTGGCTTTATCTATTTCTTCATTTTCTTTTGTTATCCTTACCATAGCTGTTAAACTATCTTCTAATTTTGCTGTTTCTTTTTCCAACATTAAATACAAGTTATTTCCTATTTTTTTATATCGTCTTCCTAAGTTTGAAAATATTATTTTTATTACTAATCCTTCTTGATTTTCATATATTTTTTTCATCTACTGCAAATTCCTCTTTATTCATTATGGTTGTTATTATAACTTATATCATGTTGTAATTTATATTCTAAGCAATTTATTTGTATTTCTAACTTAAATATAACTCTTCTTTGTATTGATATAACTTTACTATTTATTCCTGCAAATATATTTTCTTCTATTCTTTCTTTTTTAAATTCATATTCTTGTCTTTTTTCATTTATCTTTTCTATCAATTGTTGTTTATATATTTCTCTGTCCATATTGCTTTTTCAGATAACACACATATTTATATTCTGTTTTAGAAATTATGTCTATCAAAAGATTTTCTTTATTAGTATCTTTTTTAGTAATTTGTAATAATTCATACTCTATATATAAATTTTTTAACTTTTTCTGTGTCTTTTGTATTTTTCTTTTTATCTTAGTAGTTGCTTTATTTAAATTATTCTTCATATTTTAAGAAAATATTTTTTCATAATATTCTTTTTTTAGTAAATTTAATCTTTGTATTTCTTTAGCATTAGTTTCTATATATTCTAAATATTCTTCCTCTCTAAGATATATATATCTATTTACATTTTCAATTAATAATGTTTCCTCTAAATCTATTTTTTCTTTTGTCTCTTTCCATAATTGCAAATATCTATAATTTATCATTGATCCCTATATCTAGATCATCATATAAATAATCTATGTCAAAATCATCTGAAATAATTAGTTCTGACCAATCATAAATTGTTTCTTCAATTATTTCATATGTTACTAATCTATCATAAATTATTCTTCTTATATCAGTATTAAGACCTTTTAGTATATAGAATAGTAATATCATATAGTTAACATCATCATTTAATAGGTAAGAAGTCATTTTATCATATTTTTGCTAAAATTTTATTCCTTTTAACCTCTTAATTTATTATACTTATTTATTATGTAATAATAACAATTTAATAATCATCTCGTCTAGTCACTACTAAGGTTTTCTTCTTTGATTAATTACCCTAACAGCGCCTCAACTGTGTTTACTCCCCTAAACGGCCTTCTTGCCTACCGGTTTCAACTTTAGGATGGCATAGTCTGGGCATACAGACTCTAAGAATATTTCCGTAGCAAACCTTCTAAAGATGGTTATTATAACATTATTAAAACATAATAAACAATTATAATCAACAAGAGATTATCAGGAATAAAGCAGTTTAGCTACTCATGAATAAAAATGAGATAAAATGACTTCTTACCTATTAAATGATGATGTTAACTATATGATATTACTATTCTATATACTAAAAGGTCTTAATACTGATATAAGAAGAATAATTTATGATAGATTAGTAACATATGAAATAATTGAAGAAATAATTTATGATTGGTCAGAACTAATTATTTCAGATGATTTTGACATAGATTATTTATATGATGATCTAGATATAGGGATCAATGATAAATTATAGATATTTGCAATTATGGAAAGAGACAAAAGAAAAAATAGATTTAGAGGAAACATTATTAATTGAAAATGTAAATAGATATATGTATCTTAGAGAGGAAGAATATTTAGAATATATAGAAACTAATGCTAAAGAAATACAAAGATTAAATTTACTAAAAAAAGAATATTATGAAAAAATATTTTCTTAAAATATGAAGAATAATTTAAATAAAGCAACTACTAAGATAAAAAGAAAAATACAAAAGACACAGAAAAAGTTAAAAAATTTATATATAGAGTATGAATTATTACAAATTACTAAAAAGAATACTAATAAAGAAAATCTTTTGATAGACATAATTTCTAAAACAGAATATAAATATGTGTGTTATCTGAAAAAGCAATATGGACAGAGAAATATATAAACAACAATTGATAGAAAAGATAAATGAAAAAAGACAAGAATATGAATTTAAAAAAGAAAGAATAGAAGAAAATATATTTGCAGGAATAAGTAGTAAAGTTATATCAATACAAAGAAGAGTTATATTTAAGTTAGAAATACAAATAAATTGCTTAGAATATAAATTACAACATGATATAAGTTATAATAACAACCATAATGAATAAAGAGGAATTTGCAGAGATGAAAAAATATATGAAAATCAAGAAGGATTAGTAATAAAAATAATATTTTCAAACTTAGGAAGACGATATAAAAAAATAGGAAATAACTTGTATTTAATGTTGGAAAAAGAAACAGCAAAATTAGAAGATAGTTTAACAGCTATGGTAAGGATAACAAAAGAAAATGAAGAAATAGATAAAGCCAAAGAGATTGAAAAAATAAAAATACAGGCAAAACAGGAAGTACAAAAGGTAGAAGAAATAAAAAATACAAAAATAAGTGAATTAGAAAAAGAATAATAAACAAAGAGAAAAACAGCTAGAAAAGGAAAAAGAAAAATAATTTGAATTAACCAATGAAATAAATAAAATGAAACAAATATTAACTGAAAATCTTGAAATAGAGGAAATAAATGAAATAAATGATGAAATGAATGAGTCAGATACAATGAATGATCAAAAATCAGAAATAAGTGATATAAGTGAAACATACACAGAAATTCTAGAACAAGTAAATAAACCGAAAAAATTAGAAATAAATACAGGAAATGTAAATCAACCAAGTACATCAAGAGTTAAAACCCCAGATAATAGTCCTAGAAGTAGTCCTAGAAGAAGTAGTCCTAGAAGAACAACACCAACTTATTATACAGAAAATTATGAAAGATCAGATAGAGCAAATACAATATGGAATAGCAGATTAAATAAAAAATGGATACCTAGACCAATAATTGAACAAAATAACTTTTTAGATTTAGACTGTGTGATGGATATAAATAAAGTAATTTTATTATGGGTAGGAAATATATCTAAACAACTAGTTGTTAATAAAATAGCAATAAAAGAAACACCAGGATATATAGAAAGAACATTTGTAGGAACAACAAAATTATGGATAGAAAATTTACCCTCAGAAAGTGTAGCAACACTTAGGAGTGATAAAAAAATAGATGGATCAACATCAACAACAAATATAGATATATTAGATAAATATGAATTAGCAATAAGAAATGAATTTGGTGGTATGACTACGGAAATAAGAGAACAAAATAGAGAAAAAATAATAAATAGACAACTTATGACAAAATTAGCAATATGTAATATGTGTTATATAGAAGAATATACATGTGCATTTAAAGAATATTATTACAAAACAAGATATGATATAAATGAAGCAAAAGAAATAAGACAACAATATTTTACAAAATTACCAGAACCATTTAGTACAAAAATAATTAAAGATTGGAATAATGAAGGATTAACAGATACTTTAGGAGCTAGAATAAAATTTCTACAACAATGGTTTATACAATTATGTGAAAACCAAAAAGAAAAACTAAAAATGGAAAATGTATTAATAAAAAATCTAGCATGTTGCAAAAATAAAATAGCACCCCAATTTGGTTGTACAGATAAATATTATAGAAAACAAAGATCTAGAAGACATAAAAATTATAGAAAAACCAAAACTAAATATAAATACAAAAATCCAAGAAGAAGATATTATGTAAAAAATTATAAAACAAAAAGACCTTATAGACCAAAAAGAAAATTATCAGATTGTACTTGTTATAATTATGAAAAGTTAGGACATTTAGCTAGAAATTGTAAGTTACCTAAAAATCCAAAAGGTAAGCAAATTGCAGAAATAATTATAGATAATGAAGAATATATGCAGATAGATTACATAGACTATGAATTAAGTGAAAATGATAGTATATATGAAGTATTTGATATAGAAACTGAATTAGAAGAAACAAATATGGATTTAGATAATGAGATAATAAATGAAGAAATATAATGTCTGAAGATGACATAAAGATAATATCTAAAGAAGAATATCAAAATGAAGAATCAGTAGAACAAAAAATTATATTTGATAATACAATTTTCCAACAAATAAAAGAAAAAGAATTAGATTTAAGTGTTGAAAAGGTACTTGAAATACCTACTTTAAAAAATTGGTTTAAAAGACAAAAAGATGAATACTATGTAGTTAGCCAAAAAGAACATATCATAGACTGTAAATATACAAAAGGAAAAACACAAATACCTATATTAAATAAGAGAATAATAAATAAAGAAATACAAGATATAAAAGCTAAAACACCTATAAAATATGTACACCTAGGAGGAACAGAAATATTAATAAAAGCATGTTTTAGAGAAGGAATAGATACACCTATTGAAATATATTTAGCAGATGATAGAATTATATATCCTATAGAAAAAAGTGTAATTAGTGCGGTAAAAGTAAATTTAATATACCAAAAATTTAAATTCATAATAAGTGCTAATTACTCAATAGCATTATCAGATAGAAATATAGATAAATCATTAGTTTTATATTGGAAATTGTCTGGAATAGAATTAGCACCAGGCAGTAAAATATTTACAGCAAGATGAAAAAACTTGTATATATTAACAACAAAACATAAAGTAATGGCAAGAAATAAAATTGATAAAATAAAAATAGAAAATCCTTTTGAAAGAGTAATTACTATAATAGATAACAATGATTATAGTTATAAAGAAATTGACATGGAAGAAGATTTCGAGATAGTAAAAGAAAGATTAAGTATTTCAAGTGTACCAAATACATTAACCAAAACTACCTCATCAAGAGCAAGCACATCTAAAAGAAACTATGAAATTCCTAAAATTTTATTAAATACAGAAGTAGAAACACTATATCATTATTTTATAACTGGAATAATAGACCAAAAAAGATATAAAATCTTAATAAATACAGGACAAGAAGAAAACTATATAACTAGAGAATTAGTATTAGAAACAGAAATTATGAAAACAGGACAATCATGCCCTGGATTACCTAGTGAAATAGTAACTACAAATGAAGAGATAACAGAAAAAGAAATAATTATAGGAGGAATACCATTAGTAATACCATTTAAAATTTACCAAGGAAATCATAATATTACCTTAGGAATAAAATGGTTAGATAAAGTTAAACCATATAAAATAGAAGATGAACAATTAATCATAACTTGCCAAAATAAGAAAATAATTATCAAAAGAACACAATGAATAATAAAAATATATATACTTGCCAAAATTATTGTAGAAGGATATCACAACAGATATTATACCCCCATGATAGATACAGGAGCAGAAACAAATATATGTAAATATAATTGTTTACCAGAAGATAAATGGGAAAAATTAAAAACACCTATGGTAGTAACGGGATTTAATAATGAAGGAAGCATGATTACATATAAAGCAAAAAATATAAAAATACAAATATGGGATAAAATAATAACAATAGAAGAAATGTATAATTTTGAATTTACAACAAAAGATATGTTATTAGGAATGCCATTTTTAGAAAAATTATATCCTCATATTATAACAAAAACATATTGGTGGTTTACTATGCCATGTGGAAATAAAATAGGAGCAAAAAGAGTAAATAATAAACAACGAAAATCTAAAGAATGGATAAAAGGAAGCGAAAAAATAAACCAAGAAGTGGAAAATATAAGTAAAAATCAAATAAACCAATTAGAAATTATTATATTTACAATAGATAAGGTTAAAATAATTAATGACCAATTAGAGTTATTATATAGTGAAAACCCATTACAAGGATGGGAAAAACATAAGACAAAAGTAAAAATTGAATTAATAGATGAAAATAGTATAATAACACAAAAACCATTAAAATATAATTTTGATGATTTAAAAGAATTTAAAATGCATATAGATGAATTATTAAAGAATAATTATATACAAGAAAGCAATAGTAAACATACTAGTCCAGCATTTATAGTTAATAAACATAATGAACAAAAAAGAGGTAAAAGTAGAATGGTTATAGATTATCGCAACTTAAATGCTAAAACTAAAACATATAATTATCCGATACCAAATAAGATACTCAAAATAAGACAAATACAAGGATATAATTATTTTGGTAAATTTGATTGCAAATCAGGATTTTATCACTTAAAATTGGAAGAAGAATCTAAACAATTAACAGCATTCACAGTACCACAGGGATTCTATGAATGGAATGTTTTACCATTTGGATATAAAAATGCACCAGGTAGATATCAACATTTCATGCATAACTATTTTAATCAATTAGAAAATTGCATTGTATATATAGATGATATATTATTATACTCGAAAACACAAGATGAACATATAAGGTTATTAGAAAAATTTATACATATAATTAAACAATCAGGAATAAGTTTAAGTAAAAAGAAAGCAGAAATTATGAAATCTTAGATAGAATTTCTAGGAATACAAATAGATAAAAATGGAATAAAAATGCAAACCCACATAGTACAAAAAATAATTAATCTCGATGAAAATATAGATACAAAAAAGAAATTACAATCCTTTTTAGGATTAGTAAATCAAGTGAGAGAATATATACCAAAATTGGCAGAACATTTAAAACCATTACATAGAAAACTTAAAAAAGATGTTGAATATCATTTTGACAATAAAGATAAAGAACATATAAGAAATATTAAGAATTTATGTAAAAATTTACCAAAACTATATTTCCCAGATGAAAATAGATCATTTACTTATATTGTTGAAATAGATTCAAGCAATCACAGTTATGGAGGAGTATTAAAATATAAATATGACAAAGAAAAAATAGAACATCATTGTAGATATTACTCAGGATCATATACAGAAGCACAATTAAAATGGGAAATAAATAGAAAAGAACTATTTGGATTATATAAATGTTTATTAGCTTTTGAGCCATATATTGTTTATAACAAATTTATTGTAAGGACAGATAATACTCAAGTAAAATGGTGGATAACGAGAAAAATACCAGATTCAGTAACAACAAAGAAAATAAGAAGACTTGTATTAAATATACGAAATTTTACATTTATTATTGAGATAATAAAAATTGATAAAAATGTTATTGCAGACTATCTATCAAGACAAAAGTACAAAAACTGAGCCAGAAAAAGATACAATGGATAAGATACTCAAAGCCATTACTACACTTTGTATTAAAGTGGATAGTATGGAAGAAGAGATAAAAAAGCTAAAGACTAATGAAGTTAATCTGAAGTCTAAGGCTAAAGATAGCAGTCCCCAGGAAGACTATAAAAATTCGGAGCTAGCAGGAGACGTTGGGAAACTCCGAAAAACCCAGGGTTTGGTGGAAGACTTGAAGAAATGAGCTCTTCTTCCTCAAATTGGAAATGGGTCTTCTTCGTTCTTCTTACTTTGCTCATATTAAGGTTTCATTTCTTATACCCATTTGATTTGTTTATCATTTTAGGTGTATTTGATTATTGCTTGATTTGTGGCTAAAACCTTTCATTCTTGCGGTGTGATTTAGCGAATATGTGTTGATCTTATTATTGGGTCTTTCTTGCTGATAGGATTAGATGCATTTTAATGGTGATTTTACCTAGTGGTTGTGGTTTAATTTAATGAGTTTGTAGTTGCAAAAACAAAATCATGCATGTGTTTTCGGCTTGCTTGAGAGAGAGATCACGAAACCAAAACCGCTAGATTGATGACCTAAGGAGTGAGGCGATATGAGGCTCAGCCCGAGAGGGTGAGCCATAGCCCCATATCCTAGCACTCTTCATCGAAAGAGCGGGTGTGGGTAAGGCATAGACTGATCTTCATTAGACGAGTGGGTGTCCGAGAGGAACCTATTTGATATGGTACGTTGCTAGAGAAGGAATTTACTTTCACCTAAAGCTTAGCCTAGTCATCTTTATCTTGCAAATTTTCCTATCGAAAGCATGTACCCATTGATTTATGTCAACATATTGTCACGTTCGGGGACTACCCCCTAGAAGTAACATGGAGTACTTGACCTCTCGGAGGTCTTATACAAGACCATAGTTATCATTAATCGCATTGTCATAGTAAATTTAGCGGAAAATTTAAAACTTTTCATAGCACATCATATGCTAGAAACCTCACTTCATATATATAAAATATCAAAAGTACATATTTAGACTCTAATCTCTTTTTGCCATTCTAGACTCAACATCATAAGAGTACTTTAGGGACACAGCCCTTACAACATAATTCATAAGTACAATAATACTACACTATACAGTAAACTACAATTTAGGAGATCCTTGGACTTAAGGATTCCTTTACTTGAGCTTGGGAGTCACATATGAAGCTCCTCATCTTTTAAATACATCCCTTAAGCATCAATAACCTACACTTTGTGTAAAAAGTAGAGAAGAATGGAGTTAGTACAAGAATGCACTAAGTATGACAACCATGCATTTAAAAGGGACATTTTCCTTGAAACCATGCATTATGCCTTTTTGTGAATCTTCATAAAACCTTGATACAATAGCATTTATGTCATTCACATACTTCATATAGACATATTCAAAGGCCAAACATCATATAAAATCACATATAGAATTTAAGCTACATTTGGGCTCACTTTACAGTGAGCTATTTCCACTTTACAGTGACTAATTCCCTTTTACAGTGAACATCTTTTCTTTAAGTCCTTAACCTCTCAAGTAACCCTCTAGTGATACTTGACTCACCACAAAAATCTTTATACAAGAGTATCCTTATTTTAGCTTTCGCAATCATCTGGCTATCAATCCCGATTATTTTTATTATGTTTATGCATGCTATCACTATTAGGCTCGCTCATGTGGATCAGACCATGACACAGACTCACCACACATCGACACCTATCCTCTTTGATCTCTCACCAAGGTACCAATTTTCCGATATTGCAACTAGTGTCCTCGCTTCAAACAACATCCTCATTTTTCACACAATGATTTCAATTTGAGTATAAGGATTATTTTTCAACACTCGCTCTCAGAACAACTTCACACCTTATTTATACTTATTGCCATAGGCTTGCCCTTATTTTCACTGCTTTAAGTTCACCATAATAGACTCTTAGGATCACGATAGGACTTTCTTAGCTTGTAACTTAGGCTCGGGGTTAGGTAGGATACATTTAGATGTATTTTAGTGACTTATTGTCCTCCTTGATATAACGGCTAAGCGTCCAACCTTTTCATCGTTTTATTCCGTCCTATTTCTTGATTTTCTTGTATTCTTTCACCTTTCTATTCTCCTTTCTTTCTCCCTTTGTGTAAGTGACTCTTTTCTTTTCTTACTTGTATTTTCAAATTTTCAAAATTTTCACTTTTCTTTCAACTTTTCTTGAGTCACTTTTCTTTTGTTCTCTCTCTCTATTTATTCATTCAACCCCGCTTTCCGAAGCATTCCTCATAATAGCCACCCTCAACTCATGGCTTTGCCATGAGTCAAGGTACACAATACCCAAAGTTGGGTCAGAGCCACGACAAGGTTATTTTTCTGCATTAGCCACCCTCAACTTATGCTTTTGGCATAAGCTGAGGTGCACATGTCCAAGGAGGGACCAGGGCCAACACATTGTTCCCAGAAAAGATTAGTTGGGATGAAAAGGAAAGGTCTATTATAAGCTCAAATCATTTGGATCAAGAAGGGATTAATTTCGTTCGATTTTCTGTTATCTAGGCTAAAGATTGGCTATCTTGAATAATGGCCTATGATCCTTTCCTAATTGTCTATCACGACTTACTTTTAGCAGGACTAACCAGGCAAGTTCTAGCTCAGTACCAATGGTGGAATATTCAAATTTTCCTCACACTCACTTGACATCTCATTACTTTACCAAATTATCAGAAAACTAGTTCGAGTCTTAGATTTAGGGTCATGCAGTGGTGTATCTCTATGTCATGCTTAGAGCCACACATTTATCAGTTACTATGCCTAGTCATGCAACATTTTCTTTAAATCAGGATATCATTTTGTTTAGCCATCAAGCTTCAAATTCCATTCCTATACTATGTACAATAGATACCAACATGCAAGTTCAACAATAAATTAACCAGTCTCTTGGGGAAAAAGAACACAGGCAAGAAAACCCCAAGAGAGGATCGTGAGTTGGGCTACTCAGACTTCACCCTAGCACTCACTTTCCATTTACCCCAACCCCAACAAAAAGACATGCAATTGTCCCCAATGCATTAAAGTATATAAAATAGAGTGGTAGGTGAAGCAAACCTGAGGCGCAAAGCGTCGGCGATGAACAAGCTGGCGAGTTCGGTTTCCCGGAACCCGCTCCCTCTATAGTAGGGACACCATCAGTAGTGTCCTCAGCAATGACAACACCATCAGTAGTGCTCTTCTCAGCAATGACAACACCATCAGTAGTGCTCCTCTCAGCCTCTGCAACTCTGGAACTAGACGCCCCAGCAGCCACCTCTATAACCCTCAACTGGCGGGCCTCCTCATCAATCAGCGAGGCTCTCCTCGCAGCCTCCAACTCATGACGCTCCTTCTTTCGTGCCCGGGACTCAGCCTCATCTCTAGTACAGTGCCTCTTGGCACGATCTCGTTGTGGAGGTGGTGGCACATCAGTAGTGGCGAACAGGGCAGTCATCACCGTGTCCTCAGCAGGCTCTGCAGAAGGGGCCTCAGACTCAGGCACCCGAGCCTCCAGTATAGTATCCAAGTCTGCTCTCAGACTCTCCACAGCAGCCTGGAGAGTCGCACATCTACTGTAGGGGCTGGCCGAGCAAGAACCCGCAATTCAAACGCATCCAAGCGCTGGTGAACCTCCATGATCTTTCGCTCAGTATGCTGGGCCATTTTCCTCTCTATACGCTCCTGTGCCTCAGCGATGGACCTCTGCATCCAAGGCTGGATGTGATGCAGAAGTGTGGCCATTTGGGCCTCTAGTTTCTATACCCTAGCAAGCGGGACCAGGAAGAAGATGGGATAGAGCGGGAGGAGCTCGGAGCGGTGCTACCACCCAAGATAGACTCGATCGGAGTGGTGTCGGTAGGCTTAGATGTAGACGGATTAGCCCTTTGGGCCTGCTCTACCGTGGCTGCCAGGTTCTCACCTAGCGGCTGCACCTCTACACGGGGCCTTCTGTTGGGGCCAACTCATTTGCCTCATCCCGGATGAGACCGATATCAACCTGGCCAGTCGGGGTGTTGATCACATCAATGTGCCACACGGGCACTCCTGCAGACCTGCACAATGCAAAAACCATGCACGGGAAGGGGTAAGTAGTAGTGGCCTTAAAGGCCCTCTCATGTATCACCGCATGCAATAGCAATGTGAAGTCCACCTCGAACCCCGCTATCATGGCAGCCATCAGCACTGCACGATCCTAGGTGAGAATGTTATCAGCAGCAGTGGGGGAAGTCGGACCAATAGCCATAAGAACTTGGCTGCGAAGGTGAGGTTGGCCTTGTTGATTCTCCGCTTGGGCTCCTGCACCCAATCGGCAGCCTCACCATCTACGGAGAGGTGCTGTGCAATCCACCGCTTGGTTGTCTCTCTCACCTCTGGCTCACGCTGGAACCGGCCATCTTTGATCAACTTCCACCGATAGTCAAACTCGGCGGTGAGGGGGGTCCGGGTGGCATCAACATCCGCGCCATCGAGAAATCTGCGAATGGCATGCACGGAAATATCAACCCGCTTACCGCGGACTCGGACGTACTCCAACGGTGTATGTTTGACGGTGGATGCCCGCCTGTCCAGCTGAGATCGGACAGTCGCCACATAAGAGGCATAGAACTCTCGGACCATCTCCTCGCTATAGCGGCCTACATCTCGAGCCGTCCACTCCAGCCGATGTTTGGTGAATAACTCATGAATGGCCGACATGGTGGGAAGACTCCCCATGAGAACCCGCCGCTCGAGTGTCAGGGTCCGGGTCATGACCCCCTTGTCATTGGGCACCTTGGCATTAGCATAGACTTGGTATTGCCCCTCGACACACCACCGGTTGGGCTGATCAGCAACCGGAGCGGGACGCCAGTACGGGGTGCTGGAGTAGAGTCAGCACTGTCATCCTCATCAGACGAGGCAGAAGCAGAAGCCTCCTCAGATCCGGAAGCCTCCACAGAGCCAGAAGCTTCCTCAGAACCGGATGCCTCCACGAAGTCAGACGCTCCCTCTGAATGTGCAGCCGACCCAGAAGGTGTGCCGGTCAGTATGCGCTCCTCGTCAGAATGGGAGGCAGTGACTACGCCGGGCGCCACCCTCGTGGGCGTGGCTCTGGTGGAGCGGGCAGAAGGGGTAGTAGTGCGGGTGCCTGGTGGCACATACTCTGGGTCACGCTCATCGTCTGAGCCTATGACCAGTCAGTTCGACGGGGTGACGGACTTGGAACGCCCTCGTGAGTAGACCGGGTCTTGTTTAGGTGCCATTTGTACCTGCAAAGAGAAGTAGTTAGTACTAGTGGAAGACTGCAACACATGCAAAAGCAGAAAAACAAAAGCAGAACACAGAAAAGGAATGGCAGTGCAAAAGTACAGAGTGCAGGACGGACCCATCGACGGCCCGTCGAAGGCACGACGGTCCGTCATGGGGGTCCGTCGAGGGACACTTAATTTTTTTTTTCAAAACATCAGAATAAAGGTTCTGACAGTGGCGACGGATATGTAGGACGAACCGTCGGAGGAACGACGGTCCGTTATGGGGGTCCGTCGAGGGACACTTAAAATAGATTTTAAAAATGCCAGAAACAAAGGTTCTGACAGTGTCAACGGTTGTGAAGGACGGACCG
This sequence comes from Solanum lycopersicoides, assembly GCA_022817965.1. NCBI lineage: Eukaryota > Viridiplantae > Streptophyta > Magnoliopsida > Solanales > Solanaceae > Solanum > Solanum lycopersicoides. The sequence continues at coordinate 52,666 of JAJJBR010000147.1, forward strand.
TCGAAGGGACGACGGTCCGTCATAAGGGTCCATCGAGGGACAGTTAGATTATTTTTACAGAAAATCTGAAGCAAAGGTTTTGACACCATCGACGGTTGTGCAGGACGGACTGTTGAAGGGACGATGGTCCGTCAAAGGGATCCGTCGACGAACACTTAGATTAGGCAAGGGAAGTTGGGGTTTACGGACCCCAACGATGGTCCATCGAGGGACCGACGGTCCGTCGACGGGGTCTCGTACTGTCCTTCAGGGACAAAGTTTTGCAGCCAATTTGGTTCCCCCTTCTTACTATTTCGAAGTATTCTTAGTAGCCTAAGTTTACCTAACATTTACCCAGCATCCCATCATTCGTAGGGCATGAATTTTCCTAGTTTTAACATGCATTTTCGACAGCCTATCAAACCCTAGGTCAGGAACAAAATCATGCAAACACACGCCATTTGTTTTAACAATACACCCCCAACATTTACAATTTCAATGTTCTAAGGGACTTAGGATTTGTGGGTGTAAGTTTAAGCTTGCAAAAGGGTCCAAATTCAGTACCCACACAGTTAGACATCAAGGTAATCAGAAAAATTAACAACAGTTAATCTAGCAGATCAGAACCACATACCTGACAACTGTAGTAGAGGAATAAGAGTATGAAAACTAGTAGTTGAACAGCAACAACAACCACCACGAACACCGACCGACAAAAGGACTGAAGAAAATGGGAGATTTGGGAGAGAAAGGAGTTCTTGTGGTTTGGGGGAAGTGTGGGAATCTGAGGAGTAATTGGGAGTTAATGGGTGATGAAGTGGGGAAAAAATGAGAGAAAATAGGGAGGGAAACTGTTTAAGGGGGTATGTGAAGAGGTGGGTAACTGAAAAGTTTAAAAACTTTTAATATATAGCCTGACGGGTCGGGTCGGGTTGGTGGGCAAAGGATCGACGATTCCCCGTCGATGGACCGTAAGTGGGTCAACGGTCCGTCGAGGCCTCCGTCGTCAGTACCCTAACTTAGAAAAATTGAAAGAACATACCTGGACACGACGGATCCTACCGACGATCCATCGCAGAGACGATGGTCCGTCGATGGTTTCGTCGATGGGTGCACCAGACCAGTTTTCTGCAGATTTCTGGTGATATGGTTCCTACACATTTAACACCCATTAAGCTAAATTTTTTATTTTTATTTTCTGGACACTTTTTATTTTGGACACGGACCCTAAACTACGCTCTAGCCAACACTTCTAAAGAAAAAATAAAAAAACATTCAAACGGACATTAAGTAATAAAAGCAAAAATAATGCAACTATTCCTAGAAAACCACGAAAGACCTATAGTTGGCTAGAGGATACATATTGGGTTGCCTCCCAATCAGCTTGGGTTGCCTCCAAATCAGCGGTTGATTTAACGTCGCGGCACGACGGAGGAATCTTGATTACTCAGACTTCATCAAGATGGTATGCCTCGATCACTTCATTCGCCGTTTCAGCATGCCCCAGATAGATTTTGATGCGCTACCCGTTCACCTTGAACCTCATACCCTCATTGTTCTCCAACTCAACTGCACCATGAGGGAATAGTTGGGTGATCAAGTAGGGACCAGTCCATTTGGACTTGAGTTTGTGCGGAAACAAGCGCAACCTAGAATTGAATAAAAGCACCAAATCCCCAACAAAAAATCACGCTTCTCAATCTTTTGGTCATGGTACTTCTTCATCTTTTCTTTGTAGAGGGATGAACTTTTATAAGCCTTCAAGTGAAATTCATCAAGCTCATTCAACCCGTTTAACCTCTGTTTTGCAGCCTCATTCCAATCCATTTTCAACTTCTTCATTGCCCACATGGCTTTATGCTCTAATTCAACCGGTAAGTGACAAGCCTTCCCATATACAAGTTGGTATGGGGACATACCTATGGGAGTCTTGTATGCTGTCCGGTAGGCCTAAAGAGCGTCATCAAGCCTCCTTGACCAATCCGTTCTTGTCACATCCGGGTTTACCCCCTAGACGTAACCAACTTCGTCATCCTCTTTGAGGACTAAGACAAGCCTCTTAGCCTCGTCATAGCATTCATCGATTAAAAATGTGAAGGAATTTAAAACTTTTTATCTATAACTACTCGGAGGTTTACATAGACCTCTACATACACATAATCGTATTTATATCAAGTATACATAGACTTGTTCGTATACGAAGATTACATAGTCTTCTACTTTTATTTCACCCATTTATATAGTAAAGAATAATAGTCATAAAAGCCGTCTCATCTCATAAACCATCTATCAAGACAATAAATCTTGGGCATAGCCCTACATCAATACAAGAAGCCACATATAGGCTATATACAACATCGTCTCAAACGAATAATAGAGTCAATACAGAATTAGAGTAACTAAGAAACATAAGAGTAAGATGTCGGCAACGCCCTCGGGAGAGTGAGGACCTACTTTTTGGATGGTAAGATATCCAAGTCTTCCTTTCCAGCAATTCGGAGCAAGTTCAACGACCCGAACCTAAAATGTTTGGGAAAAAGGGAAAGAAATGGGGTTAGTACTCCACATGTACTAAGTATGGAACCATGTATACAATTACCAATCAAATATACTTAGAAAGGGATATTTAAGACAAATCATTATGAAACATATACAAGTGAATCATAGGCAAAGCAAAGCATACTAACTATAACCTTCATAAAGTCACAAGTGCAATGATCAAGTAAATTCCCATGACTCTTACTTAATCAAGTAACCTGTCACAACCCGAGACCATACCCTAGAAGATAGGGTGCAATCTCGGATTGCGACCGGCGTCGTCGAACTCTCAGAGTTCTCAGACAAGCCTCATTCATATCATTCATTGCATATACATAGTGAAAAGTAGTGCGGAATTAAAACTTTTCACAAAAATATAATATAGTATTTAAAAACCTCTTTCATATAAAAGTAATAGAAATGCTAAGTCTCAATCTCATCATCTTAAGACACAAGAGTACTTTAATACGAAAATAGAAATAACATAGTCTTATTACAATACTTCATAAAAGAAACATAAGATGACATATATGCCCTCGATGCAAATGAGGACATACTTCAATTCTTCTACTCGGATGATTCTTCTAAGCCCAAGTCTTCTTCTCCAAAAGATCCTTACCTACCAAGGACTATAGATAGAAAATAAAGCATGGAATTAGTACAACCACATGTACTAAGTATGGCTATATGCATAAAATCATGAAAACGGACTTTATTGGAAATATGCATCTTTTCATTTAGAAATCATAGTATAAACATAAGAACATCATTTAGCAATTAAGAAACACATAAGATAACAATTAACCAAAGATAGCATTTTAAAAGCTCACTTTACAGTGAAGTCACTTCACTGTTACAGTGAAGTCCAAACCTTCCCTTTTAACATCTCCTAGAATGTAATTCCCTCACTTAAAGTCATCCTAAGATTCACTTAAGTCACAAAAAGAGAGACCGCCCATACACCCTCTCTAGATGTGCCTAAACGACCCTTAAGATTACCTACAATGAGTCACATACATACTTAGAAAACAATCATAAACATCAAGGTAAGATTCATCTACCAAAGGTGATTTCCAAGCTTCACTTGAGTGAGTGTGGAGCGACCGCCCATACAATCTCTATCACACACACACAAGAGATCCTATAGACTACCTCAAATAGAATCATTCTCACTAAACACACCAACAGTTAGATGATAAGACATTCTCCTTCCAAAGCCTATCAGAAGACCTACTTAAGTAAATCAAGAAGATATGTCCATAGTACAATGACCTCTCCAAGATTACCTAAATAGTCCTTAAGACTTCCTAAGGTTTAGATCATGTCAACAAGATTAACCAACTTCCCTAACTAGAGTCATCCTCAAGACTTCCAAAGATAAGACATGAAGAGATCATCCTTTCATTTCCTCCTCACACTTTAGCTAAGGAATGCTTAAGTCACTTTAGATTAGGTACTCAACCATTTACATAGTTACTAACATAGGTCATTAGTTCATTAGTTCATTAAGACTCCTACATCACCTAAGACACTCACATAGTACATCACATAAGACACTCACATAATGGATCACATAATGGTCTTTGGACAAGACCTAGGAACTCCACATAACACCTTCAAAGTCTATTGTGCAATGTCTAGATAGCGTCCCATACCACCACCTAAACCTTATAACTTATCTAATGCTAAAAGGTATTCCACATGATGAGAATAGGCAATAACTGACATAGACCATGGTAGCAAGACATGGAATCCGAAGTTCTATCCTACTCCGATGAGGTTTTTCTACTTGCCAATGGTAGAACTTGGACACATCCCATGTAGGCACATGGTTAAGGAATATGAAGAGTGTACGAAGCATTCAATCTCTTGTTTAATTGAATCCACTTCCCCTTACTCATACTCACTCGGTGCTAGCCTTTGTTCTCATAGATTAATTCACATTAAGGTTCATATAAATAGGTCCCTTATCTAGTTCATGACCCCCTTTACATTCACCCTACCAAAGTAAGTTCCACTAGGGCATATCTCACTTTAGCAACAAGAAGCTCATATCGATTTTCCTAAGGTATGATATGATGCCGTTCCAGCCAACCATCCCTAAGTCCATCACTCATAACATGAATGATACCATTACGGCTAACTACTTCACAATTCATAACCTCGCCACTAAGTTCAAGGTTCCACATAAACTTGACCTTCTTATCATTAAGGTCTCACCTATATTTATTTATTCAAGACTAAGAGTTATAACACCCTATATCAAGACATCACATATCCATAATCATATATACATCAAGTAAGAGATACAAGTCAACCAAGACAAGACATCACATACTTCACTTTTAACCCATAATACAAGCCATTCTAGAAACACTTCTAAAATAACCTAACATCTTCAAGTCATCCTATATATCATCATAACATCATTAATATACTTCACATAGACTCACAAAGTCAAGTAGGAATAACCAAGACTTAACCCTAACACTATACTCATAATGTCAAGTCAAAGTCTAACATAATCACTTAAGGCAACATAACTAGAAGAATACATACATGACTATATAACTTCACATGTAGATAAGTAATGACATACTCACATCATCAACTACACAAATAGCCACATAACTTCAAGTAATTGCCAATAAGGCCATGCTCATAATATTGCATAAAGTAACGCCGACAAGGCCACATCAATTGCAAGTAAAACACATAACACCGCCACCATAAGTGGACCATACCAATCACAATAGAATCAAAGTATAATTAATATCAAATTAAGGAAAACGGGGCAGCATACCTTCATCCCCATATCCATACTTCAAATCAATGCCAAATCAACCAATTCAACATCACAAGGCCCTTACCCATGGCCATGAACAACAATTCAAAGCAATAACCATAAAACTCAATGATTATACATCAATTCAATCTAGGTTTAACAATCTAAGATCAATTATATATCAATTGAATACAATTCTTATATCATTAGAAAGCCCATAAGAAACTACACAATAATTCATCAACATTAGCTTAATATCAAGTAACCCAAAAAGTAGTCAAAACTAGGGTTCATCAATTCACATGGGTTCATAGGTAATTTATGTTGAAATCATCAATACAATATCAATTAGATCATAATTCAATGTTTAGAAATCATTTATGCAAGAACCCATGGTAGAATCCCGAAATTGGACAATTCACTTAAGAAAACTTTGTAAAACACTTTGAGGATTGGGCTCCTTGATGAAATAAGTTTCAAGGATCAAAATCCATACCTCAAGGATGATAATTCTTCACTTTGATGAAGAATTTCCACACAAGAACCCCTCACCAAGCTGCCTCTTCAATGGAGTCTTCAATGGAGGTTTTGGGATCTCTAAGAGACTTTGGGTTTTGATTTTTGAAGGATAATGAAGTCTATAGGGTCTTAACCACTTAAATAGTTAATTAAAATACCCATAAGACCCCTAAACAACCGCCTAAACTCTTATTTAGACATGGTGTGAATTTACCAATTCACCCCTGACTTGGCAGAAAATCTGCGCAGGAGACATTGGCTGCGACGACTGCCTTGTGACGGGGCATCACGGCTGACACGGGCCGTCATGGACCTCCGTTGCAAGCTCCAGTGGCTTGCAACGGTCCCCCCTACACCCTTGGACAAGGACCCCACGACGAATCCCTTGTGACGGGGCGTCACAGCCATGACTGGCCGTTGACAGCTCCGTCGCCAAGGCTGCCTGGGACAGCCTGCCATCAGGTTTTGGGTCCTTTCCTCAAGGACCCTTTGATGGTCCTTGGGGATAATTTCCGGATGTTTCCAACCCAAATATGATCATCTATACGTTTAACACCTATCACATGAATTTCATCCAAAACGAACACGTAAAACTCAACGAAACTCACCTAGACGTACAAGGTCGACTCAAGGCATATCTTTCGAATGCCTTGGACGTTCTTGGTCGTTTAACCTCCAAACTTCACGAAACTTTAAGCACTCATACATGCTGTAATAACTCTATTAAGAACCTTAAAACACCATGAAACACACATAAACACATAGAACCACATTTTAGACATTTAGGTGACTTATTCGTCAAACGTCTTAGTCATCCCTCGACGTTTGACTTCCAACACCTCTAATATTTTAGCTACTGCCTCTAAACCACATATTAAACATATTTAGGACCTTAAAACACTAATACCAACATGTTAGGCTATAGTTAACCTATGTCATTTTCGAGGTCTTACATAACCTACCAAGACTACAATTAGCAATTAACCTTACCTAACATACTCTCCCATTTCATGAAAACATTCTTCTTCAACCAAAGCAACAACCTTATACTCATAAGCATGTTATTCAATGTACAAAGTTATTTGCATTACATCACTACTTTACATACATAACATTGACCTCTCAAAGCTCCCATCAAGGCAAACTAGTGCAAGGCTTAAGTAGAGTCCCATACCCCTACCTAAGGTATAGCCAAACCCTTTCAAGTTACTTCGATTAGTCTATATCTTATTTATTCATTTTAGTTTAGGGAAACCTTGCCTTAACCGACTATACCACATGAGCAAATGAGGAATCCGGTGTCATCAAACCTTACACCGATGGAAGGTGGTCTACCGGCCAAAGTAGAACCTAACATAAACGTAGCTATCTAGGTGGATCCACTAGCTAGTATCCTATGGTGGCAACATAGTTCAAGAACTAAGAGGTAGATATCCCTATTCATACCATTAGGTAAAGTGGGCCGCTCCTCATGGGAATCCCTTAAATGACATGTCCTATAAACAAGGGAGTTAACATCACATGGGCAACTTTAGGATGATTCTTTCCTTCTATGGATAAGTCATCACCTCCCATTGTCAAGTTCGCTCGGTGCTAAGCTAAGTCCCCATTTAGATAAGTCTTTAATACTTTATTAATCTTCTCAATTAGTTTAGATAATAGGGTCAAACCCTTGTATATTCATCATCATAGCTCAATAAGAATTGTATGAGAAATAATCCTTTCATTAACAATTCATATAGGTGAAGTTAGCCCTTACACATCTCATCACAATAGGGCACATCTTTACATAACAACTTCCCTATATCATGTATTCTTAGGCAGCCTCACAACCAACCTAAACATTTCAATTCAATCATCATACCAACCTATCACCTTAAGCAAGGTATACTTCAACACACATTATCACTTGATAGGATTAGGATAATGAAGACTTACCAGTACTTCTCCATAGTTCACCAATAAAAGGGCCTTACCATCAACCCATAGACTAATCCAATTTGGGTCATCACATCAATGTAATTCAATAGTCAACATAAGAACTAATTTAAGAGAAGCACTATACCATAATGCAATACTACATCAAAGCTTGGTAACATGATATCAAAGTCTATCTTCTTACCCTAGATTCGATACTCAAGAAATAGGCAAGAAGAACTTCAATTCACCATAAAAGATTCATGATCGATGCAATAACAATCATTAAAGATGATTTAAACAAGAACTAGATCAATTACTTCAATCCAACCCAAAATTCATATCAATCTCATACCTAGGGTTAAGGGTTAGGGGTCATCACCCACAATCTAGATCAAACTATATCAATTCATCATAATCAAGTTGCAATACATGATAATCTATTCATTATAACTCAAATAATACCTAAACAACTCAATTCATATGCTCAAATTCGAAATTGGATGAAACCCATATGAAACTCAACTTTTTAGAAAACCTTTGAAGGAGCCCTTTGAGGAAAGAAGTCTCAAAGGTGAATTAGATCCCATACCTTAAGGTTTGATGACGTTTTGATGGTGATTTCGTGCTAAAACCAGTCCCCAATGATCTTCCCAAGCTATTCTCCAATGGAGTCTTCCAATAGAGAGAGAAAGTAGAGAGAAGGAAGAGAGTTTTGTTTGGAGAATTGTGATTAGGTTAATGAAGGTTGGGGTATTTATAGTGGGGTATTAAGTCACTTAATTAGTCTTCCCTTAATCCTCTAATTACCCCTAAGACACTTAATAAAATAATTAACTAAAACTTAAATCCCTGAAAACACTACAGGCCCTCCCCGCCGACTCCCCGCCGACGAGCCGTCGTGGGCGTGACGGACAGGCCCCCCTCCGTCCTGCACGTCCGTCGCGTTGGTCAGAGACTGTGCAGGCGTAGGCTTTCTTCCCAGCAGCTAAGGCTGGCACGACAGTGGAATCGATGCCCCGTCGCGCCTGTGATGCCCCGTCATGGGGTCCGTCGTGGCCTACTGTCTCTAGGGTCCTCCTCGAGGGCCCTTAGTTGATCCTCGGGGAGTCGTACCCTGACTTTTCCGACATGAAACCATCCCACACTATGTGTTACACCTATTGTTACAATTTTTTACTAAATTCTGACTCTTTAACTTGGTTAAACTAAAAGGACATTCTAGCCCTCTTATGAACCAACTTACCGGACGTTATGAACGTTTTGGTTCCAAAACACTTCAATGACTCCATATACGCCTAATTTGGCTAGTAACAATGGTTTAGACCTTAAGGAGCCTATTTAAGTCTTATAACATGACCTTGGGATTTCAAAATGTTACATTATCCCCCCTTAGGAACATTCGTCCCCGAATGACACCAAACACTCTTTAACTGAGGGAATAGACTCAAGACTAGTAGCTCTACCAATTCACAATATTCAATTAGCATGAATCATATTATTTCAATAAAAATACTTCAAAACATCATTTTATCATACATAAGCTCCAAAATTTCCTCATGAGGTTTCTCCTTTTCACATATACATGAGCTCAATCATTTATTTCACAAGTCAATTAGCACAAAGTTCATCTTATCAATATGCTCGATACACGACTTGACTCAAATATGCAAGAAGCAAGACAACTTTCAAATTTATCTAAGGTCACCTTAAAGTGACTCCATTTTACAAGTCTCCAAAACTAGGAGTTTTGCAAAGCTTCACCAAAACATCAAAGATTCACAATATCTAACGTATTTAAATCATTAGAGAGAGATACTAACCTTAAACATAAAAAATATGAGGATAACGGGTTTTCATGTCGGCCTCAGCCTCCCATATCGCACCCTCAACTAGGTGGTTCTTCCATAACACTTTTACGGAAACCACCTCCTTGTTCCTCAACCTTTTCACTTGCCTATCAAGGATTTGGATAGGAACCTCCTCATAATAGAGGTTATCCTTGACTCCAAGACCTTCAATAGGAAGAATAGTCTCGGGATCCCCAACACACTTCTTCAACATCGAGACGTGGAAAACCAGATGAACCGAAGATAAATCGTTAGGTAGTTTCAAGCGATAGGCAACTTTACCAACCCTTTCTAATATCTCATAAGGACCCACATAACGAGGGCTCAACTTCCCTTTCTTGCCAAATCTTACCACCCCTTTCATAGGTGAGATTTTTAAATACACCTTGTCACCCTCTTCAAACTCCAGATCTCTTCTCTTATTGTCGGCATAGGACTTTTGTCGACTATAGGCTATTTGCAACCTATTCCTTATGATATGCACATTCTCCAAAGTCCTATAAATCAAGTCGGGACCAAAAATCGCTGGTTCACCAACTTCAAACCATCCTATAGGAGACCTACACCTCCTACCATACAAGGCTTCAAAGGGAGCCATGGAGATGGACGAATGGAAACTATTATTATAAGCAAACTCCACCAACGGCAAGTGCTTATCCCAACTCCCTTTAAAATCAATAATGCAAGCTCTAAGCATAACCTCAAGAGTTTGAATTGTGCGTTCCGCTTGACCATCCGTTTGAGGATGAAAGGCGGTACTCAATTTCACTTTAGTACCCAAACCTTTTTGAAAAGACTTCCAAAACCTAGATGTGAATTGTGCACCCCGATCCGAAATGATGGATAACGGAATACCATGGCGACACACAATCTCCTCTATGAAGATCTTCGCATAATCCTCCGCCGAATACGTGGATTTGACGGGAATAAAATGAGCGGACTTAGTCAATCTATCAACAATCACCCATATAGAATCATATGACTTTTGAGTCCGAGGCAACCCTACCACAAAGTCCATATTAATGTCTTCCCACTTCCAGGTAGGAATTTGGATCTCTTGTAGTAAGCCACCCGACTTTTGATGTTCCGCCTTCACTTGTTGGAAGTTTGGACACTTAGCAACAAATTATGCTATGTCCTTCTTCAAACCTTCCCACCAATATATTTCTCGAAGGTCATGATACATCTTAGTAGAACCCGGATAGATGGAATAGTGGGATCCATGGGCTTCTTCAAGGATCCGATACCTCAATCCATCAACATCAGGAACACATAACCTCCCTTGGTACCTCAACACACCATCTCCTCCTAAGGAGAAATACTCATTCATCTTGCCAAGAACAGATTCCTTCAACTCCATCAATAATTGATCAAGGTGTTGTTTGGACTTCACCTCAACCACCAATGATGATTCAGAGCTATGATGAACCGTGGCACCTCCATTTAGAGAACTCTCTAAACGAACACCCAATCTAGTCAAACTATGAACATGTTTCACTAATTTTTTCTTGTCTTCATCAAAATGAGACACACTACCCATAGTCAAACGGCTTAGAGAATCCGCCACGACATTGGCCTTGCCGGGGTGATATAGGACACTCATATCATAATCTTTCAATAATTCCAACCACCTTCTTTGTCGGAGATTCAACTCTTTTTGAGTAAACACATATTGAAGACTCTTATGATCGGTGAAAACATCCACATGAACACCATACAAGTAATGTCTCCACATTTTTAAAGCAAACACTACGGACGCTAATTCAAGGTCATGAGTGGGGTAATTTCTCTCATGAACCTTAAGTTGCCGTGAAGCATAGGAAATCACCTTCCCATTTTGCATAAGCACACACCCCAAACCTATGCGGGATGCATCACAATACACAATGAACCCTTTAGAACCTTCCGGTAAAGTTAATACCGGAGCTGAAGTAAGCCTATCTTTCAACAGTTGGAAACTCTTCTCGCAGGCCTCCGACCACTCAAACTTTTTACCCTTTTGAGTTAATGAAGTCAATGGAGATGCAATGGATGAAAAACCTTCTACAAACCTTCGATAATAGCCTGCTTGTAACGGCCTGTATTTTTGTATGTGCTAGTTCTATTCATGTTATACTTGACATATACTTATAGTGTAGGTGAGGGATCATGTTTCTTACATGATTAGTGTTGGTTTAAACTAGCTTGGAAGGTGATGTAATGCCTTGCACGTTTTAGCATATGTATTGCAAGTTAACTCCGATGGAAAGTATTTAAGTAATTATAGTAAGGTGGTAATTGAGCTAGCAGCTGCATCACCTACTTGATCTATATTATAGTTAAAGGGCCCAAGTTTGATTGACCAGATTTAGGCTTATATTTAGGGGCTCATTTGAAGCCCAAACCTATTAAAGAAAATGTGAATGAAAGAAGGCCCAACAGCCAAATCTGCCAATTGGACATTATGGATAAAGCCCAACTGAAACTAAGTAAGTACATGACCTCCTAAGATTTGTTTTACCATGTTATTGGGCCAAGTGTGTACCACCTACTTGCACTAATCTGTCCCAAGCTGATTAAAAGAACAAAGGAAAAATGGACAGCCAAGGTCCAATAATATTAAGTCCAAAAGGGCCCAAGTTAAAAGGACAAGCAGGTGGGGAACCTACTTGACATTATATGGCCCAAAATTGGTCAAGAGTGTCGGCCATAACACCTCCTTTTTCAAAGGATAAGGATCAAGTCTTATTCTCCATTTTGAACTTGCAAAAAATTTCAGATTTCCTAAGTTCTTTCTTGGTCTCTCTTGGCTTCAATTAGCAGCCCTAAAACACCTTAGAGTTCTTGAGTGCTGTCTAATTTTTCAAGTAAGAGTTTGAAGGAGAGTTTGAATTCTTGAAGTACAAGTTTAGAGGATAAATTTTCAGAATTAAGGTAAGACTTCAACCCATTTGTTTTCCTCTCTTTGATAATGTTTGGAGTGGAGAATTTTGTATATGTTTATCAAGAATTCATGGATTGTGATAAATCTTTGAGTCAATTTTCTCCTATTATGCTGAAAGATTTGAGATTGTTAGTGGCTGCCTTATGAATATTGTTGTTGAGGGCTGTTTGGGTATCTCTGGAAATGATGTTTGAAGTTGTATTAATGTGTAGAGGAAGGGTGTGGTGGTTCACCATTTATGTAAGGGTTGTATGGGCCTGATTTCCATCAAATATTTTTAGCTACTGTTTTGGAGAACCTTATTGTGATTAGCTGCTGATGTTAGCTTAATCATGACTTATGTTGTAGATTAGCACCCAATAAGGAAGGCTGAATCGTGATAGTGGTATTGGTCATAAATATAAGGTATGTAAGGCTATTCGATTCTATATCCTTTTGGCATGAAATCTGCCACCTGCAATTAATATCAATGAAGTGATTCTCATAAGTTCTATTTCTAGAAAAGGAAGCATGGTGGCAGCGTACTATCTCCAAATAGCTAACAATATTTCTTTCCCCATTCTAAGTACATGGAACTACTTCATTATATGTTCACTACTCTATACTTGTGTAAATTCCCCTTGTGCTGTTATAGAAATGGTATTTGCAAAAGAAAGTTTGATGAATCCTTCTCCTAAGCCAATTGAAGTCAATTGTGCCATTAAGGTCTTAAAGTAAGGTGTTGATGTTTCATAGCTCCTTATGTCATTGTTACTGCCTCAAAGTATTGTTTTCATGTATTCCACTACTGTTCCGTAATTTCATGTCTCCAAGATGATTATGACCACCAAATCAACATCTCAAAGTGTTACGATTATCCAAAATAACATCTCAAAAGAGTTATGAACTGATTAACAATAATCTCAAAGATTAAAGAATCTAAGTGAAGAAATCTATTTAATTAAGGGTGGCAGCTTAGGGGCG
>JAJJBR010000148.1:0-21586 GCA_022817965.1 Solanum lycopersicoides
GTTGAGGTGGCAAGATGGGAGTCCGAGGCCGATATGATATCCCGTTACCCTCACTTGTTCAGTTCTTGAGGTTAGATATACTTCCTAAGTCTGGTTTTGTTTAAGAAACTCTAAGTTTAAGTGCTTTAGTCTATTTGATGTTATAATTCACTAATCGTATGTCTTGTAATAGCACTATGTGAGTTAAAACGAGTTATGTGAATGTTATGTTGCTTTTTTGTGTAGTATAGGCATGTTTTCTGTGTGCATGATTTGTGATGTGCATTAAGTTAAGTGTGATGAGAAGAAATTCCTCAATCTCAAATATGAAGCTTTAGATAAGCTTGAATGATATGCATATCCAAATAAGTGTGAATCAAGATATTCAACAAAGAGAAACGTTTAAGTATGATAAAGTAACCTTCGAAAGTCACCCTCGTTGTTTAAATGATGTGTAAGTGTCATTCGGGGACGAATGTTCCTAAGGGGGGATAATGTAACATTCCGGAAAATCACATGTCTAGTGAAGAGCCCAATAGGTCTTTAAGAATGCGTATTGGGGATACATAGGCATTCCAATGCCCAATATTGAGAAATATTGGCATAGTATAGAAAATTGGCTAAGGAGTATTAGCCAATTTCTATATAATACCCAAATAAGCAAAATATTGGGCATATTAGAAAATTGGCTTAAAGGGGTGTTAGCCAATTTTCTAACATTAATGATGCTTGTTTAGAATTGTACCTGCAATAAAGACCCTAAGCTAAAAATAGATTTCCAAGTATTCACTGAGGTATGAGGCATCCAAGTGTCAAGCTAGATACCATTCCACATGACCATCTAAAATGATCATGTAAATTAAGCAGTGCACAAGGACATGGTGAGGGTCCTTGGGACAATAAGTAAACATTCCCAAAGGAACCATAATAGTTAGTTAGGAAAGTACAAACCAACACATGTGCAAGACATGTGGAGAAGCGGCCAAAGGAGGGACCACCCTACCGAATTCGGTTAGGATAGTTAGGGGGAAAACGTGCACAAGGGACCACTCCATGTGGGGCCTAACTTCCTAACCAATTCTACACTCTAACCTACTACCCTAAATAGCTAACTAACCTAGGACCAAACGAAATAAACTAATTAGTGCACCCGACAACCTAAGACTTAACCGGGTGACACTAACCTAGTAACTAGTTAAAGAGACCACCTAGTACCTAACCTAGGATGGTCCAAAAGGTTGGTTATGGTCCTAAAAGTTAGGTATACTTTATTACCCTGGCTACTTAATTAATTAATTTATCAGCATAATTAATTAATTTGAAAGGACAAAACCGAAATCACAAAGCAATTTCCAGATTTGGTTAAGACAAGAAAAAGACAACCTAGTACCTAACCTAGGATGGTCCAAAGGATTAGTTATCATTATAATGACTTAAGGGTACTTTAGTATTACCCTAGGTCACTTAATTAATTAAATTAGCCATTTAATTAATTAAATTAAAGGGGTAAAACCGAAATTCTTACACTAACCTAGTACAACTCAAGAAACATCCTAGTACTTCACCTAGGATGGTCCAAAAGGGTTAATTTTGGTTCCAATGATTTAGGGGCACTTTATATAATTACCCTAGGTCCCTTAATAAATTAAATTAGACATTTAATTATTAGTTTAAAGGGGAAACGAAATTCTTAGGAAAATTTTTAGATTTGACCAAGTATTGTGTTTTCCTAGTTCTAGTCAATCTAGGAGGGGATTTTTAGTAATTAGTTAATTAATTTATTTAATTACTTATTAAACCCTAAGTTGAATGAGTCAAGATCAGTTCCTAAGACTTAGAATCACGTTCAAACTCATAGAAATGCGACGCAAAAACAGTAAGCAACGAACGAAAGAAAAAGGCAGAAAATTTATCGATTTCTAGGGCGATTTCAAGGTTTCTTCAAGGTTTCGTTCAAGATGGTCTTCGTAGATTAAGTTCTACATAAGGTATGGGTTTCTCTCCTGGACTTCTTTTCCAAGAGAACTTTATTTCCAACGATTCAAAGATCTTGAAAACTAGGGTTGTTCCCGTGTTCTCGTTGAACTCCCTTGTCCCTAGTATCCTTTTCGATTCAATGTTGAATAGGTTAGAGATCATGTTGTTGGTATGTGGTGCTGGCTGATCTTATGTGTAATGTTTTGAAATATGAATGTCGATTAACCTATGAAGTTGTGATCGTATAAAGTTAAGTGCTTAAAACGTGAATTAAGAACCAATGATGTGCTAGTTACGTCCGTAAACGTTAAGTGATTGATGTGATTATACGAATGTTTACTTGCTGTTTTGTAACGTTATGAAGATGCTAAAGTCATCAAATGTTAATATGATTCTGTCCAATATGTCTTAAAAACGTTACCCTAAAGTCATGAACTAAGATTGGTTAAGAGAATGATACTATGTTAAGATGTCTCCGAAAATGTTATATATGAAGATGATTACGGTTTGTTGTGCATACCTACTGTTAATGTGACTTATTGATGATGTTGTGTTCGTTAAATGATCATATTATGTTGTCCAAAATGTTTAAAAACGTTATGCCAAAAGTTATGTTATAAGGTTGATAATAAGATCTCCATGAAATCATAATTTGAGTGATTGTTTGGCTTATGCCAATAAAATGGCTAACATTATATTGTACAAAAAGGGATGCATGCAAATGGCTAAATATTATGTTAAATAATTAAAATATTGGCTAATGAATAATATACATATCCAACCAAGCATGAAAGAATGTCAAATTGGCCTATGCCAACAAAAGATGGTTATGTAATCTATACCCAAATGTTTATGCCAATACTAATCATATGGCAATCTTGTGTAGTAAGAGTATCAAATATATTATAAGCACTTCTAAAGTAATTCAATGAAACCATAACCAAGGGCATGCCATTCAGTGGGACAACTCCCAACATGCTCTAAAAGAATGAACTATGAACATATGTAACTCATTGAAAGAAGTGCTCATCGTCCATAAACGATGAAATGAATCTACTACACTAAAGTAAAGAAGTAACGTGAGTTATAACATAATTAAAGGGGTCTAAAATAAATAAGTGACAAGAATGGGGTGTTAAAGAAAGTGAGACAAGTCTTACTTACACCTAAGCTACTATGTTAAAAGAATACTCACGAATGAAGGTGTTAGAATGTGTGAGACTAGTCTCATTAACACCTAAGGATGATATGTAAGGACAATTCACATTTCATCAATGTAAACTAAGGATGATATGTAAGGACAAATTACATTTCAGCAATGTAAAGTAAGGATGATATGTAAGCACAATTCACATTTCATCAATGTAAAGTAAGGATGATATGTAAGGACAATTCACATTTCATCAATGTAAAGTAAGGATGATATGTAAGGACAATTCACATTTCATCAATGTAATGTAAGGATTACAAGTCATCAAAAGAGTAAGTAAATCTCAATCTAGAAGCAAGCTTCCACAATACTTGAGTCAAATCTAAAAGTTAAAGAAGATAATGAAATTGAGCACAACACCGATAGGCTAGTTATGAGTGGTGATGCCTTCCTTCGGGAAGGCGGAGGTTCATGTAATTCTCATGAAGATGAGACTGTCCACCAAGGTGGGTATGGGTCTCCCTAAATCTCCTAATCTTCGAACTATGTCTAGCCAACATAGGAACTAGCCAGTGGTTTCCACCTAAGCGAGCTAGGCATGTTCGGTTTCACTTTGGCCAGTGATTCCACCCCTTTTCGGTGTGGGGCAGACTCTGGATTTCATGTTTATCTCACATGATCTATGTCAATTACTGCTCACGATATGTTCTTGGTTCACTATAGCCGTGAGCCACTCCTTTCCGATGTGGAGTGAACAATTGAGATGGATCCGTCTTAGCCGGGGATCACCCCTTTCCATGTGTGGGGAAGACACAGGATTCCATGAGTAGCTCACATGGTCTAAGATTTACTTTAAGCGGTGAATCGCACCTTTTCAGTGTGGGGCAAACACTGGATTTCATGTTAGCTCGCATGATCTTATTCCTAATGATGTCACTATCAAAGTGAGAATGATGATGATGATGGAACGTATGTTCAAAGTGAGCAATGATGAAGAGCTTAAGAATGTCAAGTGCCAATATCACACTCATGAAGTTTAAGCAAATAATGGGCATAGCCAAATAAGATTGGTTTATAATGACTTCTTATATGATGCTAGTAAAGGGAAGTAGAAAGCAATGTTAATTAAATACCTCATAACTTCCCTAACATGAAAATAATGAAACAGATGGCATAGCCAATAAAATTGGCTTATGAAATGTTTATGAATACTAAGATTAAAGAATGACTCACTATAAGGTAATGAAATCATTCCTTAGTCCTTGGGTTACTTAAATCGATTCATTGTGGGTATGGGACTACAATGAATCATTGCACTTGTAATTAAACCATAGGACTAAAGGAATTATTGAACTACACAACAATAAGAAGAAAAAGACTGAAAATAAAACCAAGTATGGGGAAAGGGGCTCTCGGGTTTGGAGGGATAAAATTTCAAATCTCCGCTCGAGTTGTTCTAAAATTATGTTGATGATACGAATGTCTTGTAATCATATAGAAAGTGAGTTTTGTGCTTTGAATGCATTAAAATACATAATATTCATACCACAATTCACGAATAACGAATTAGGAAAGTCTAATGACTAGACTTTCCAAAAATGGCATGTTTTTTAGGAAGAGTTTTCATTGATCATGCATTGCTTTATGTGTATGTGTACATACACCCATACTTAGTACAAGTGGTGTACTAACTCCCTACTATTTACTATTTTTATAGGTGCAAGTCAGAGGGAAGATTGACGACACTCGTAGCGGTTTGGACTTCAGCGTTTCTCTAGACCATTTGGTAGGTCCTCTTGATTTCTAGGATGCTACAAGCATTAGTCCAGCTTTAGATATAGACATAGCTAGTGGATGTTTTCCCTAGGGTTTCCTTCATCTTTCATTTCGAACCTTTTGATGTAAGGTCGTATTTGGCAAACTATTTACGATATATTCACTATCAGTTTCGAATTGATTCTTTATGTTAGATGGTTGTCTATTGATGTTGAACTTAGTATATCATGTTTAATATGTAATGACTATATGAAGTCTAAGTAAACTTCATACATATACAAGGTTTTCAATTTTCCGCAAATTTAACTAGATGAATGTGATGAATGCAAGATGAGGCTTGTCTGCGACCTATGAGAGGTCAAACATGTTGGTCATGATGTTCTAAGGTCCTAAATAGGTCTATAATGTGGCATTGAGGCAGTGTCTAAGAGTTTAGGTGCATTGAAAGTCAAACGTCAAGGGACAACTAAGACGTTCGACGACTAAGTCACCTTTGTGTCTCATATGTGGTTTTTTGTGTTTATTTGTGTTCCATGAGGTTGTAAGGTCCTTAAATGAGTTATGGTGTATATAGTAAGTGTGTCAAGTTTCGTGAAGTTTGGAGGTCAAACGTCCAAGAATGTCCATGACGTTCAAAAGTTTTTCCTTGAAACAACCTTGTGTGTAAGCATGTTTTCGTCGAGTTTTATATGTTCGTTTTGGATGAAATTCATGTGAGAGGTGCTAAACTCATATACAAGCATGTTTGGGTTGGAAACTTCCGAGAAAACATCCCCAAGGACCATCCAAGGGTCCTTGAGGAAGGACCCAAAGTTTGTGTCCAAGACTGCCCAAGACAGCCTACCAACGGAAGGCAATCAATGTCCAGTAGGTCAATCGACGCCCCGTTGGTGGTGGATCATTGATGGAAACTTAGTATTGGGAGAGAAGAGACTAATGTCGAGTCTGTGAACCAATCAACAGAAGGACAGGACGGTCCATTTGTGGACAAACGGTCCGTCGACTGCCAACCATCGTTGGGCACTGTCCCTGCGTGCAGTTCACTGCCAAGTGAGGGGTGAACTTGTAAATTCACCCCACTTCCAAATAAGTGGTTTGGAGGTTACTAAGGGGTATTTTGGGTATTTTAAACATGTATATATGTCTTTAACACTTAGAAAATTTCATTCTTCAAAATTACAACCCCAAAATCCCTTAGAAATTCCTTAAGACTCCATTAAAGCTAAAACTCAAGGAAGAACTTGGATTGGAGATTTGAGTGGAGATTATTCATCAAATTGAAGAATTATCTTCATTTAGGTATGGTTTTTGATCCTTGAAACTCTATTCATCAAGGAGCCCAACTTCAATGATGTTTTCTAAAGTTTTCAAAGTTGAATTGTCCAATTTCATGATCTATGCATGGGTAAACATTCATTATGGGTTGAATTTTTATTAATTAGATGGTTTTAACTAAATTAACCTATGAACCCATTTAATTTGATGAACCCTAGTTTTTCACTAAGTTATGGGTTACTTGATATTGACTCAATGTTTATGAATTCTAGTGTAGTTTTCTATGGGCTCTCTAATGATGTAAGAATTGTGTTCAATTGATATCTAGGTTGTATAAGATTGAGAATCTCCATGGAGTTGACCTAGTTTCATGATTATTGATATAATTGCATTGAATTATTGTTCATGGCCATTCGTAAGGGCTTTATGGTGTTGAATTGGTCGATTTAGCATTGAATTGAGGAGTTGAGGATGGAGTGGTGGTACGCTGCCCTATTCCCTTTATTTTTTTAATTTAGACTTCAATTATATGTGATTGGTACGGTCCACTTATGGTGGCGGTGTTTTATACTTTAATTGCAATTGATGTGTCCTTGTCGGCGTTATTTTAAGTAATATGATGATCATGGCCTTGTCGGCAACTACTTGAAGTATTATGAGGATTATGTGAAGTATGACAATGTCTACCTATATGATAAGTAATGTGAAGGTATATGTGTTCTTCTATTGATGTAATGTAGGTAATCATGTTAGACTATGACTTTGGCTTTATGTGTATAGTCTTAGGGTTGATGTATTGTTATTTCTACTTTACTATATGAGTCTATGATGGTCATATTGATGATGATATGATATTGTATATGATGAATTAAAAAGGATATGGTTCTGTCTATGTGTTTCTAGAATGACACGTAATATGTGTTAAAGTGAAGTATGTTGTGTCTTGTCTTGGTTGACTTGTGTCCCTTACTTGATGCCTGTATGAAAGTGAATATGTGATGTCTTGACTTAGAATGCTAAAGCTTCTTAGTCTTGTATGTATGAAAGACATGAGACCTTAAATGATATTAAGAGGGTACTTTATGTGAAACCTTGAACATGGTGGTAAGGTTATGAATGTTGAAGTCGAAGTTGTAATGGTATCCTTGAAAGTAAAGGAATGATAGACCTAAGGTTTATTGGCTGGAACGGCATGATATAAAGCCTTAGGAAAGTCATAATGAGCTTCTTGTCGCCATTATGAGGTAGCCCTCGTGGACCTTTCCTTTGTAGGGTAAATGTAATTGGTTATGAGCTTGATATGGAACTCCTTTATATGAACCTTAAGTGTGAATTACTCTATGAGAACAAAGGCTAGCACCGAGTAAGTATGGTAAGGGAAGTAGTTCTTTTTAAAGAATGAGACTAGATTACTAAGAATGCCATTCATATTCCTTAACCATTTGCCTACAAGGGATGTATCTAAGTTCTACCAATGGCAAGTAGAACACCCTCATTGGAGTATGTTAGAACTTCGGATTCCGTGCTTTGCTATCATGGTCTATGTCGGTTATTGCCTATTCTCATCATATGGGATACCTACTAGCATTAGAGAAGTTCCATGAAGTTTAGGTGGTGGTGTGGGACGCTATCTAGACATTGCACAATAGGCTTTGAAGGTGTTAGTGATAGTCCCTTGGTCTTGTCCAAGACCATTATTTGAATGTCCTTTATGTGATGAATGTCTCCTAAATGAACTAATGAATGTAATGACTTAAGGAACAAAGTATGCTAATTGAATAAGTACTTATCTAGAGTAGTTAGGGGTTATCTAGTTAAGGTGTGAAGGGGGCATAGGAATGGTCACTTCGTAACTTACCTAGATAAGTCTCATGAATGACTCTTGTTAGGGAAGATGTTGATTATGTTGACATGATCTAAACTTAGGTATTCTTAAGGATTATTTAGGTAGTCTTGAAGAGGTCAATCATGGACGTTATCTTCTTTATTTACTTAAGTAAGTGTTTTGATATCCTTTGGTAAGAGAATTTCATATTATCTATATGTTGATGTGTATGATGTCTTGTAAGTGTGTATGTGTCTTGTTATAAGTAGTCTTGAGGGTCATTTAGACATGCTTAGGGAGTTTGTATGGGCGGTCTCTCTTTGTGTTGTTTAAGTGAGTCTTAGGATAGCTTTTAGTGAGAAGACTACATGCTAGGAAGTGTTAAAAGAGAAGAAGAGGCACTTCACTCTAACAGTGAAGCAATTCACTGTACAGTGAAATGAGCCTATGGGAATGTGCTTCCAAAAAATAATGTCTTAAATTGTCTAAATGTTATCTTATGTGTTTCTAAGGTGTTAAATGTTGTTCTTATTATTATGATATGATTTTTAAATAAAAAGATGCATATTTCTTATAAATGTCCATTTTCATGATTTTTATGCATAATGACATACTTAGTACATGTAGTTGTACTAATTCCATGCTTTTATCTATATCTATAGAGCTTGGTAGGTGAGGAGCATTTGGGAAGCAAGACTTGGATCGTAGCATCATTCAAGTGAAGTTGAAGTATGTCCTCAATTGATTCGAGGTCATATATAGATGTCTTTTATGTCTTTAATTTCAAAGTATTGTATTAGACTAACTATTTCTATATTTGAAGTATGGGCCGTGTCCCAAAGTATTCTCGTGTCTTAAGGTTTATGAGATTGAGACTTAGTATTTCCTATGATTTTATATGAAAGAGTTTTTAAAAGACTATGAAATGTTTTGTGAAAAAGTTTTAATTCCGCACTACTTTTCAATATGTATATGCGATGAATGATATGTAAGGCCTTGTACAAGACCTCCAAAGGTAAAGTACGCCGTGTTGCAAATCCGAGATTGGCCCTAACTTCTAGGTTGTGGTTTCGGGATGTGACAAAGCTTGGTATCGGAGCATAGGTTATGAAAGTAGTATTAGGAATCGAAAAGTCTCACCAAGTCACGTCTAGTAGAGTCTTGACCATCGGCGTGAGTCGCGACACATCTATGGGCGAGAGGCTATAGGACGATAGAGTTTACCTTCTTTTCTACTCCTATGTTGTGCCGTAGAGTAAAAGTTATGAGTACTCTTTTCTTATGGTTTTCCTTGTGTTTCCAGGAAGATGAATACGAGGACACTGGCTAGGAGAGTTGAAGAGAATGATGTTCAAGAGGAGATTCCTCCTCAAGTTGAGGAAGTTGAGAAAGATCCTCAAGGTGCTCAAGGTGATCAAGTCCCTATTGTGGGTGGGTATAATGATGTTTCGGTGGTTCGCCCGGAGTTGAGTAATAGTGATATTAGAGAGGCTTTTCTTGCTTTAGCCCGAACCGTGACTACTGAAGTGAATTTGAGTATGGTTCCTAGGGTAAATGTTGTGTAGAGCACTATGACGTCTAGGGTTACAGACTTTGTGAGGATGAATCCTCCTATCTTTCTTGGCTCTATGGTGGGAGAGGATCCCCAAGAGTTCCTAGATGGAGTGTACAAGGTGTTGAGTTTTATGGTGGTTACATCTAGTGAGAAGGCGGAGTTCGCTTCGTACCAATTGAGGGATATTTTTCAAATATGGTATACTCAATGAAAGGACAATAGGCCGGAGGAGTCGGGTCCTATTGAGTGGGAATAATTTAATGAAGCTTTTCTTGGGAAGTACTTTCCCCGTGAGAGGAGGGAAGTTAAGGTAGAGGAGTTTATCAATCTCAAGCAAGGCAATATGAGCGTTGAGGAATACTCTTTGAAGTTCTCTATGTTATCTAGATATGCCCCATCTCTTGTGAATAATCCGAGGGATGAGATGAGTCATTTTGTGATGGGTGTCACCGATCTAGTGAGGGAGGAATGTCATACGGCAATGTTACATGATGATATGACCCTAGCTAGACTCATGGTGTATTGTTACACCCTCAAAATGAGCTAGGTTGAACTAGAGCCTAACACTTTTGGCATGATGTTTTAAAGTCATAAAATGGTTAAAATTTTGTTCATAGGCAGTATATAGAGTTTGGAAGGGATTGGAGGTCAAACGTCCAAGAACATCCAAGACGTTCGGAAACTAGTCTAAGTTGAACAAGTATATCGTAGTGTTTTGAAGTGATGTTTTGGTGGATGGTTTGAAGGTTAAATTCAGTATCGAGAGTTCCTACGTGTAGCCTGACATACAAAGGGTCGAAATGTTTGAGAACAACGCCCCGGGGACCATCAAAAGGGTCCCCGAGGAGGACCCAAAAATGGGCCAGCGAAGCTGCCAAGCAGCCAAGATTTGGCATGCTTCTGCGCAACGCACAACTGTCACACAGTAGGCAAAAGCTTTTCCCTGCAACACGGGGCTGTCACGAACCATTCTTTCCAAGAATTTTTGAAAAATAAGATTTGGTAGTGTCTCCGCGATGCACAGTAAAGTCCCAGATTTCGTTGGGTCATTTTTAAGTCAAATTTGAGTTAGTTAATTTGTTCAATAAATGTAGGGGTCTTTTGGGTAATTTAGGGGTATATTATTGACGGTTATAGGACCTATTTAAACACCTAACCACACTAATTAAAGTAAAACCCGCAACTCAAAACAAAACCTCTCCATTTACTCTCTCCAAAACCTCTATTGTTGAAGCTTTGAAGCTCCAAGGAAGAAGATAGCAAGGCTTTTCTCCATCAATATTGTGGGATTTTTATAACAATTACGGTATGGTTTATCATCCTTGAAATCTCTTTCTTCAAGGAGTCAATTCCAATGATTTTCAAAGATGATCAAAAACATGAATTGTCCAATTTTGTGATCTAGCCATGGGTTCTAGCATAAAAGGTTTTTGAATCAATGTTTTAGGATTGAATTGATGTTAATGCAATGTTTTAAAGCTATAATTCTTATGAACCCATGCAAACCATGCAATCCTTATTTTGATTTTTTTATGGTTAAGTGATCTTGTTTCTATACTTATGAATTATAGTGTAGTTTTCTATGGGCTATTGTATGATGTAAGAATTGTACTCAATTGATGTCTAATTGGTCTTAGATTGATAAATCTGTATTGAATTGACTTATATTCATTGAGTATTATAGTTTTTGTATTGATTTGATGTTCATGGACATGAGTAAGGGCCTTATGATATTGAATTGGATGATTTAGCTATGGATTGAAATGGTGAGATGGATTGGTTGTACGCTGCCCTAATTCTCTTTATTTTATGTAAAGTAGGTCTTCAATTATGTTTTGATTGGTATGGTTCACTTATGGTGGCGGTGCTATGTGCTTTACTTGCATTGATGTGGCCTTGTTGGCATTACTTTATGTATTATGATGATCATGACCTTGTCGGCACTACTTGAAGTATGATGATTTGTGTAGTTGATTATGTGAAGTATGATCATATCTATCTACATGCTATTAATGTGAAAGTTTGATATTGTTAGGTGATCATGTTAGACTATGACTATGTGTTATGTGTGTAGTCTTAGAGTTGATGCATGATTGTTCCTACTTGACTATATGAGTCTATAATGATTATATTGATGATGTTATAGTAATGTATAGGATGACATAAAGATGATAAGAGTCATTCCTAAGTGCTTCAAAGAATGATATGCTATATGTAATAAAGTAAAGTATGTGTCTGTCTTGTCTTGGTAGACTTGTGTACCTTACTTGATACATGTACATTATGAATATGAACATCTTGACTTAGTAGGCTTAGGCACCTTTGTCTTGTATGTGTATGGATAAATATTGAATGAAAGTCTAGGATCGGTAGACGTAAGATGGTGCCCTACTAAACATGACTATTATGTGGAATCTTCTATATAGAAAAAAGGTTAAGAATGAGCTATACCTATATACCATTGTGTGGCAGCCCTAGTGGACCCATATTTGGTAGGTGCATTATGACTAGGTAATGACTAAGTTCAATGATTATTGTTATAATTATATTGTATTATTGTTCATGGCCATTAGTAAGGGCCTTATGGTGTTGAATTGGTCGATTTAGCATTGAATTGAGGTGTTGAGGATGGAGTGGTGGTACGCTGACCTATACCCTTTATTTAATGTAATTTAGAATTCAATTATATTGTGATTGGTATGGTCCACTTATGGTGGCGGTGTTATGTGCTTTAATTGCAATTGATGTGGCCTTGTCAGCGTTATTTTAAGTTATAAGATGATCATGGCCTTGTCGGCAACTACTTGAAGTATTATGAGGATTATGTGAATTATGATAATGTCTACCTATATGATAAGTAATGTGAAGGTATATGTGTTCTTCTATTAATGTTATGTAGGTAATCATGTTGGACTATGACTTTGGCTTTATTTGTATAGTCTTAGGGTTGATGTATATTATTTCTACTTGACTATATGAGTCTATGATGGTCATATTGATGATGATATGATATTGTATATGATGAATTAAAAAGGATATGGTTATGTCTATGTGTTTCTAGAATGACATGTAATATGTGTTAAAGTGAAGTATGTTGTGTATTGTCTTGGTTGACTTGTGTCCCTTACTTGATGCATGTATGAAAGTGAATATGTCATATGAATGACTTAGGACGCTAAATCTTCTTAGTCTTGTATGTATGAATGACACGAGACCTTAAATGATGTTAAGAGGGTCCTTTATGTGAAACCTTGAACCTAATGGTAAGGTTATGAATGTTGAAGTCGAAAGCCGTAATGGTATCCTTCAAAGTAAAGGAATGATAGACTTAAGGTTGATTGGCTAGAACGGAATCCTATCAAACCTTAGGAAAGTTAACTAGTTTCTTGTCGCCATTGTGAGGTAGCCCTAGTGGACCTTTCGTTGGTAGGGTAAATTTAATTGAGTTATGAACTTGATATGGAACTCCTTTATATGAACCTTAAATGTGAATTACTCTATGAGAAAAAAGGCTTGCACCGAGTGAGTATGATAAGGTAAGTAGTTCTAGTTAAAGAATGAGACTAGATTACAAAGCATGCCCTTCATATTCCTTAACCATGTGCCTACATGTGATGTGTCTAAGTTCTACCATTGGCAAGTAGAACACCCTCATCGGAGTAGGTTATAACTTTGGATTCCATGCTTTGCTATCATGGTCTTTGTCGGTTATTGCCTATTCTCATCATATGGGGTACCTACTAGCATTATAGAAGTTCCATGAAGTTTATGTGGTGGTATGGGACGATATCGAGGTGTTAGTGAGAGTCCTTAGGTCTTGTCCAAGACCATTATTTGAATGTCCTTTATGTGAAGAATGTCTCCTAAATGAACTAATGAATGTAATGACTTAATTAAGAAAGTATGGTAATTGAATAATTACTTATCAAGAGTAGTTAGGGGTTGTCTAGTTAAGGTGTAAAGGGGGCATAGGAATGGTCACTTCGTATCTTACCTAGATAAGTCTCAAGAATGACTCTAGTTAGGGAAGATGTTGATTATAGACATGATCTATACTTAGGCAGTCTTAAGGATTATTTAGGTAGTCTTGAAGAGGTCAATCATGGACGTTATCTTCTTGATTTACTTAAGTAAGTCTTTTGATAGCCTTTAGTAAGAGAATGTCATATTATCTATATGTTGATGTGTATGATGTCTTCTAAGTGTGTATGTGTCTTGTTATAAGTAGTTGTGAGGGTCATTTATACATGCTTAGGGAGGTTGTATGGTCGGTCTCTCTTTGTGTTGTTTAAGTGAGTCTTAGGATAGCTTTTAGTTAGAAGACTACATTCTAGGAAGTGTTAAAAGAGAAGAAGAGGCACTTCACTGTAACAGTGAAGCAATTCACTGTAACAGTGAAGCAATTCATTGTACAGTGAAATGAGCCTACTATAATGTGCTTCCAAAAAAAAAGTGTTAAATTGTCCAAATGTTATCTTATGTGTTTCTAAGGTGTTAAATGTTGTTCTTATGATTATGATATAATTTTTAAATGAAAAGATGCATATTTCTAATAAATGTCTGTTTTCATGATTTTTATGAATAATGCCATACTTCGTACATGTGTTTGTACTAGTTCCATGCTTTTATCTATCTCTATAGTTGTTGGTAGGTGAGGAGCATTTGGGAAGCAAGACTTGGATCTTAGCATCATTCAAGTGAAGTTGAAGTATGTCCTCAATTGATTCGAGGGCATATATAGATGTCTTTTATATCTTTTATTTCAAAGTATTGTAATAGACTAAGTATTTCTATATTTTGAAGTATGGGTCGTGTCCCAAAGTATTCTCGTGTCTTAAGGTTGATGAGATTGAGACTTAGTATTTCCAATGATTTTATATGAAATAGTTTTTAAAAGACTACGAAATGTTTTGTGAAAAAGTTTTAATTCCGCACTATTTTTTATTATGTATATGCGATGAATGATATGTAAGGGCTTGTACAAGACCTCCAAGAGTTCAAGTACGCCGTGTTGCATATCCATATTGGCCCTAACTTCTAGGGTGTGGTTTCGGGATGTGACAAATTTCCTTATGTGTATAGTCTTTTGAGTTGATACCTGATTCTTCCTATTTGGTTATATGAGTCTTATGATGGTTATATTTGTCATGACCGTGGTGCACCCCCTAGAAGTAACATGGAGTACTTGACCTCTCTGAGGTCTTATACAAGCCCATACTTATCATTCATCGCATTGTCATAGGTAAAATTTAAAACATTCATAGCACATCATATGCTAGAACATCACTTCCACTAAATAGATAAAATATAATATTTACATAGTTAGACATTTAAGTCTCTTTGCCATCTTAGACTAAACATCATTAGAGTACATTAGGGACACGATCGTTATAACATAAATCATAACTAAACTATTACAAGACTTTTCATAAACATAATGTAGGAAATCCTTGAGCTTGGGAAACACATATAAAGCCCTTCACCTTAGAGACATCCTTTAAGCATCCATAACCTACATTTTGTGTAAAAAGTAAAGAAGAACGGTGTTAGTACAAGAATGCAACTAAGTATGACAACCATGCAAAAACATGCATTTAAAAGGGGACATTTTACTTTGAAACCATGCATCATTCCTTTTTGTGAAAACTTCATAAAACTTCATACCATAAGTATCATACAATTCACATACTTCATTTAGGCATATACAATAGTCACAACATCACCCAAAACCTTTCACTGCATTTAAGACCATTTAGAAACCACTTTACAGTAACCTTTTTTTTCCTTTTAAAGTAAACTCATTTTACTTTCACTCCTTGACTTTCTAAGTAACCCTCTAGTGATACTTGGTTCAATGTATATATAATGTCCCATTACACTATCCACACTCAAGCATCACCTTAAGGCCATAAGGAAATCATACATACAACCTTCATTAATCCAACACAAGCATTTATAGAAGCATTTCATACAATAAGACATATACCTCACATTTCACCCAACACACTTTATGGACAACATAGAAGTACTCTTTACAAGACCTCATACAAGTCAAGACTTCCAACATCATCATAGTAAGACAGTAGCCAACATTAACATAATTGGACTTCACTTCACCAAGACATCATAAAACCTACTCATAATCTCATTCTAAGCCTACTAGTGCAACATGTGAAGTCCCATAACCTCACACATACTTAGTAAACCTACAAAGAGACTACAAGCCTCAACCTATACTTCATACATCAATCATGATACTATAGTCAACTACATGCACATCAAGTAGGACATTAGTCATATAATCTCATTAGGACTTCATATCATACATATCATCAAAACAAGTAGACAACACTACAAGGTCATGCATAAGGAACATAGACATATACATATACATTGGAACACCTTTCTAGAACTCCCTTCAAGAGCTACTTGTGCAATGCATAGGTAAAGTCTCATACCCTCACCTACACTAAGCGACATCCCTCACGTTATCCTGGTTAGGGTCTATTTCATTACTTCCATTGTTCATTTTACTTTGGGGAAACTATAGCCTTAATCGACACTAAGACCATGGGTGCTACATGGAATTTAGTGTTGTAGAGCCTTACACCAAGGGAATGTTCTCTACCTTGCCAAAGTAGAACATTAACATCATGTTGGCATATTAGGTGAAAACACTTGTTACATCCTATGGGGCAAACATAATTTCTGGAACTTTGAGGCATATATGGAAACCCTCTTTATGCCAAATGGGGCATTGTAGTTATACACCTCGTGAGGACTTTGGTGAAAAAGCCTTCTCACATTGGGAATGGGCACCCTGTCACGACCCTCAAGTACACCCTAGAAGATAGAGTATCCTTGAGTCGTCACACGGCAAATGAGACTTCAAGAAGTCTCATCTAAGCCACTCGTATCAGTCATTGCATAATAAACATTATAAAAATGAGTAAGAATTTAAAACTTTCTTCACACACGAAGAACACTTTTCATTATCATTACACAAGCGGAAGATATTCATTTAAAACATTAAACCTTTACAACATCTCTTCGAACCATCTAAGCTTTGGAGTATACAATACTTGGGACTAATCTCATACAAGACATAAAGTAAAGACTTAAGGCATAAAGGAACATGTGGATATTGTCCCCGAATCGATGAGGACTCACCAATACTTCATCTTCAACCCTTAGAAACCTATCCATCCTCCATGGCACATCAAGACTTCCAATTCCCTACACTTTAGTCAAAAAGGGAAAAGACGGGGTTAGCACATTAGATGTACCAAGTATGGAAGTCATGCAAAAACCATGAAAAGGAACATTTAGTAAATAACATGCTTTTCATGAATTTCGATTAAAACATCATACTATAATCATAAGAACAACATTTAACACTTTAGAAATACATAAGAAATCATCCAAGCAATTATTCACATTTTTGTGCCCACTTTCCAGTGAACTTCACTGTACAGTGATGTTCCTTCACTGTTACAGTGATGTTGCTTAGCCTTCATATTTGACCTCTTTTAGCATGTATTCAACCCACTAAAAGCTATCCTAAGACTCACATAAGTCACACCAAGAGAGACCGCCCATACACCCTCTCAAAGCATGCCTAAACGATTCTTAAGACTACTTAGAATGAGACACATACACACTTACACTACATCAAGCACATCAACATGAGATTCTTCTACCAAAGGTTATTTCCAAGGTTCACTTGAGTTGGTGTGGAGCGAGCGCCCATACAATCCCTTTCACACACACGCAAGGGATCCTATAGATTACCTAAGATAGAATCATTCTCACTTAATACATCAACACATAGATAATATGACATTCTCCTTCCAAGGGCTATCAACAGACACACATAAGTAAATCAAGAAGATAACGTCCATGATTGACCTCTTCAAGATTACCTAAGTAATCCTTAAGATTGTTACGCCTCGTATTTTTATACGTAGTGCGCGTCATGAGCTAGTCGATGTAAGTCCGGGGAATGAGATTTTATTTTAAGTTCAAAGTGATTAAAGAAATATTAGGCAAGGATGTTAATTCCAAATGTGATATTAGGTATGATTTGGCTAATGTAAGTGTCATTAACATTAAGTGAGGGATTAATTAGTGGCTGATTAGGATTAATTAATCAAGTGGGCCCCACCACTCAAGGCAAATTAAAAGAAATCAGATTGGGAGCTGGCCCTTAGTGGGGCACGTGTAGAGGGGGGCTGACTCCACTTCATATAATGAATGAGGTGGTGAAATGCATTGCAAACATATCATCTTCTTCACCACTTAGCTTAGGCAGCCATGGAAAGGGAGAAAACCAACCATGCAACTCTCGGCCAGCAGCTACAAAAGAATTTGGTTAGTAATCTCTTTGCTTGGTATGTTAATTCCTTAGAATGCCATTGTTAATTAGCCATTAATGTTAAGAAGGGGGCGTAACCAGTAGCTTAGGAAATTTGTTTTAGTTATTGAATGTGCTAAGTATGAACGGAAACCATAATCGGATTATTAGTGGTGTCGTGTTAGTGTTTGGGCTGTTTTGATTAAAGCAAAATGCGGGAAATTCTGTTTTGGCGTTATGTATATGTTAATGTGATTATGGGTATATACTCCAAGGGATGAATACGATAAGGTAGATGTGTTGCGAATTATAAAATGAGTTATCGCTCGGTGTGTCGTTGTTTCGTTAATATGGTTGCCGAGACGGAAGGGGACTGTTTAATATGATTCGTTGGGTTATATGTGTTATTGGTATTGCTGTGGATAATTTGGGTTGTTGTCGGATTGGGACGAAGTAAGGAAAATAGGGGAAGTGCTGCCGGATTTTCGTTAGATTATTAGCTAGCTTACAATAAGTAGTAAAGCGCGACGTCTATCTAATTGCGGCACGATTGTTGCTTGTTATAGATTAATAGCTTGTGCAGTAAATATTGGACGTGCGGCTTGACTATACGGTATGTAACGCTATCCTTTCTTTCTTTGTTTGGCATGACTTTTAAAAATGAGCGAATGACGGACAAGTTTGATACTTACTTCTAGAGCGTCTAGGTGACGTATATTCTTGCTTCCACAAACTATTCTTCTATATATCGGCTATGTCTAAGGCTATGGTGATTTCTCATATCTATGGTAGTGCTTCTTAGAGTCATTGAGATTTTACGTTTTCATATCGTGTTAAAGGTTCATAATCTTGATAAAACGTTAATCTTTGGTAATACTCCTTGCTGGTTCACGTTGATTGTTCTATTGAGTTATAAGAAATGATTTTAATTGCATATGGTTGCTCATAATGTTCTGCTCGTGCATAAGTGTTTATCATTTCACCGAGTCCCGGCCGGTGTGCGGAGTTTCTTGCATATGTCACCGAGTCCCTCACTAGAGGGCCGGGTATGTATATTATATATATGATTGGTGATGAGGATGGTTATGATGATGATGATGACGAGATGATGTGATGACTATTTCACCGAGTCCCTCACTAGAGGGCCGGGTACGTATGATGTATATATATGATGATTATTTTGCGAGTCCCTTACTAGGGAAGCTGGGCACCTTATATGTTAAAGATATGCATGATTTTCACTTATAAGGTACATGTGTAGCGATATCTTGTTTCGACTTATCATGTTGGTATCCTGTCATCTTTACCTTATGCTTTACATACTCAGTACATTGTCCGTACTGACCCCCTTTCCTCGGGGGGCTGCGTTTCATGCCCGCAGGTGTAGACGCACAGTTCGGTGATCCTCCCGCCTAGGATATCTACTCTGCTGATTGGGAGAGCTCCACTGTTCCGGAGCCCAGTCGTTTTGGTACATAACTTTCTATGTAGTCTTTTGCTTATCTATGGGTACGGCGGGCCCTGTCCCGTCGAGTTTCACTACTATACTCTTAGAGGTCTGTAGACATTATGTGGGTTGTATATATGTTTTGGATAATGGTCTGGACATGGTTTGTTTGGGATGTCCGCTTGTACAGGGGCAGCCTTGTCGGCTGCGTACATCATTGTGTATTGTGTAGTGGCAGCCTTGTCGGCTTGCGTATGCTATTATGCTTTGGATAGTGGCGGCCTTGTCGGCTCGCGTATGTTGTTACGGTTGAATGGTTATGACTCCTTATGAGGCAGATCCACTTTATATATATATGGCGTTGGGGTTGGCTTGATTTGATTAAATTCCATATTGTCTTAGTTTCAGTTGGTTATACTTAACAGGTTTGTATGTGAGTGTCCAAAATGGGCACTAGTCACGGCCCATCGGGTTGGGTCGTGACAAAAGTGGTATCAGAGTTGTTCTTCCTCGGAAGTGTCTACAGACCGTGTCTAGTAGAGTCTTGTTTATCGGTGTGATGTGCACCACATCTATAAACAGGAAGCTACAGGACATTTAGGATGTCATCCTTTCTTCTTATTCTAGATCGTACGATAGAGCTATATTAACAGGATAATCCCTCTCTAATGAATCCCTGTGTTTTCAGCTATGCCTCCAAAGAAAGCGACAGCCGCCCAGAAGGGCAAATTGGTAGCAGAAGGTACTAGTCAGACCCGGAGAGTTACTAGGGCCCGTGCCCAGTCTATGCCTGGTATTGTGCTCCAGTCGGAGAGCTCTGCTACACCGCCACTGCCAGAGGAGCTTAGAGCAGCAGCAGCTCCAGTTCGGGGGACACCACCACCAGCCCCGAGGCCCCAGCACCTGAACCTCCAGCTCCTCAGCAGGGGCGGAGGATAGGGCCATGAGAGATGCGGTTCAGTTGCTGACTAGATTAGTGGCAGGTCAGGCTCGCAGGCATGGACTAGGAGTTGATCATGCAGACAGATCTGATAGCTTAAGGGCTCGTGACTTCTTAAGTTGTAATCCTCCAGAGTTTTTTGGGTCAAGGCCCCAGGATGATCCGCAAGAGTTTATTCGTCAGATGCAGCGTACATTAAGGATAATCAAGGCTTCGCAGACCAAGTCTGTTGAGTTGTCTACGTATCGTTTGCGGGATGTAGCTATTAATTGGTATGAGTCTTGGGAGTTATCTAGGGGTGAGGGTGCTCCTCCAGCGGTATGGGATGAATTTGTGGAGGCTTTCCAGGGCCACTTCCTGCCTCCACAGATGAAGCGAGCTAGAGTCGATAGATTCTTGCGTTTGAGGCAGAATGGCAGGAGCGTTCGAGAGTATAGCCTCGAGTTTGATTCATTGGCTAGGCATGCGCCTACTATTGTGGCTGATATGGCAGACAGGGTACATCGTTATGTGATGGGATTGGATCGTTATCTGATTGACGGTTGTATGGCAGTGACTCTTCAGCCAGGTATGGACATTGCTCGGGTGCAGGCATATGCACAGGGGGTAGAGGATCGGCACCGGGGACGTCAGCCAGATAGAGATTATAATAGAGGCCATCATAAGAGGGCTAGATCAGCAGGTTATCCTGACGAGTTTCGAGGCGGGCAGTCTCAGCATCATGTTAGATTTTCTTCCCAGCCAGCACAGAGTGCACCCCCACGTTCCATGGGTAGGGGGTTCGATCGTCGGGATATTCGGAAGCTGGTTAGAGCTCTAGGGCATCAGGGTCACAGATGGGCAGGGGTTTGAGCCAGTTGAGGCCACCTTTGCCTCGGTGTTCTCGCTGTGGTAGGTCCCATCCTGGGGAATGTCCTTGGGCTACAAGTGCGTGTTTTTCTTGCGGCCGTCAGGGTCATACTATGAGGGAGTGTCACCTTAGAGGTAGTGCAGGTGGTATGGCACAGCCTACTGGGTCCGTTGCTGGTTCATCTTCTTCTGTGGCTATGCGCCCTACGGGGCAGGGTATTCAGGCGCCAGCAGGCCGTGGTAGAGGTCGTGGTGGAGCTCCGTTCTAGCGGTCCTCGAACCGCATATATGCTTTGACTAGTAGGCAGGATCAGGAGGCGTCACCTAATGTGATCACAGGTATATTATCACTATTCTCCCGAAGTGTGTATGCATTGATAGACCCAGGTTCCACCTTATCATTTATATCCCTTCGTTGCTAGTAGGATCGGAATAGAGTCTGAGTTGATAGAACCATTTG
>JAJJBR010000149.1:7500-28394 GCA_022817965.1 Solanum lycopersicoides
GCCGAGATGCCTTTTAAAAAGATTTTTTCCCGCATCGGAACAAGACCCACTATACTAGATTTAGCCAATTCGGGTGCGGATGGGGATTCCCCAATAGATTCTACAGATTCGGATTTGGATGCCCCTGCGCATAAACATATGGATAGGGATGCCGATTCAGATGCGGCTAGAAAGGCTCGTTTGAGTGATTCATAAACCCTCGTCGGGATAAACAAGCAAGGGTTTCATCCTCTACTTATGGGAATGCTACTTCGAGAAATGCTGCTTCAGGATAAACTAGATATGTTGCGAGAGAAACTGGATATTTTCCTATGGCTTGGACCCTTTCACTCGAGAACTCAAAGGGGGGAAAGAATTCTTCAACATAGTCACAAGAAGGTGGTCTACGACCATTAGATCCCTAGAAAGAGGAGCAACTAAGAAGAGAGGGGTATAAAAGAAGGAAAGGAATGTCTTCGATCTGGCTCTTGTTCCCTGTAGGTTTATAGCACGCTAGGCTAGCTAAGAAAGGTATTCTATCTTTCTCTTTTTGTTGTTCGGCTCGATAGAATTGTTTAGAATCCTCTCCTAGCTTCCTCTTTCCATAGATATGAAGACTATAAAACGTCGATCAGAGAGCAGGGTTGTTCTAAGATATAGAAGTAGTTAAGGGCTTGACTAAGTAGTAGATATGGGATTGAGGGGCGCAGGAGTAGGGTTGTACTCTAGAGGTAATGCTATACTCCATTCTTCCTCCCGGCTTCCTTTCTATTCTCACTCTCATCCAACTGATGAATGCAATTGGAGTAGAATCGCTTTCCCTTACTAGGTTTAGGAATCCGTAATTCTTCAAGAAGACGAGATTACCCCGGATCAAAAGAAAGCTTCTTATCGAGAGACAGATTACAGCAAAAATGACTCATGAGGATAGCTGGAAGCAAGGAACATTCTTTTGTGGCTTACCCGTTCTATAAGAGAACGGTTCAACTGGTTAGGCGGTCTGGCGCATTATTCACTGCGCTTTATTTAAAGCAGTGTGCGTCATCCGGGGTGATAAAAAGAACCATACCCTGTTGACAGTGTCCCTGTCCCTTAATCATCAGGCTACCCTCGGATTCTTCCCTCCAGATATTAATGAGGTGGGCGGGAAGGATAGAGCCCAACTTATTATATACGGATACGGATATTCCTTGTCATTCTAATCTTGATATAGTTCCAACAGGCCTATTCTTTGACTCTCCTATAGTGTATAGTATATTCTTTCCATCTTCCTACTAGGATAGATATTCTAACAACAAACTACCTAGCTTAGCTAGTTGGCAGCTCCGCATCGTGAACTGCATCGGAAAGGGCATCCGATCTCTCTTTTATGGGCTCTTTCCCTCGTATCTGACCTATCCGAGTTAGCCCTCCCAAGCGGACAAAGAGGTGGATCATCTGATCTTGAAATAGGTCATCCCGGCTATCCCGATCTTTTATCTGTTCATTTCGTCAGGTATCTGAATCATACGATTCTGAGGATTCTGCTTTTCACATTCATTCTACAGGACCAAAACGAGGCCTTTCCTCGCTAGTTGGAATAAAAACCTCAACAGCAGCCTTCATTGAACCCCTTCTTCCTATCCTTGCTACCTATGAAACGAGTCCCTCTTTCATTCACTAAAGAAGACGCAGCTGATAGATGGATGAATATACATTTGATGGCCAGTTCTATGAATCAAAATCTCGAGTTGGAGGCATCGCTGGGAAAAAAGCCAATTGATTCGGTTTTCTCGAAATCAACGAGTGGACTTGAAATCATAGATCCATTTTGTGATCCACGCGACTCAGACAAGAATCCTATATCTTACCCACCCAGTGCTGTTCTGATTGAATTTCAAAGATCTCGCTCGCTGTCAAAGCGCATTTTGTGAAGTGTTCTCCTGCCCCTGTCACCTGAGATAAAGTCAACTGGAAACCGTGATCGGAGTCGTGGTTTGAAGATGATGATTTGAAGATTCATTCGACAGAGAAGGGTGTCTTGGTTGCCGATACCGAGGTTGAATGAATCATTCCACCTGGCAACAGCAAAAGTGGAGTTTGGCACAGGTCAAAGGGGAAAGCAAGGAGGAATTCCACTTTGGAAAGGAAAAGGGCAGTTCCAAACGAAGGACCCTGGGGCAAGCTTCCCGGTGTCCAAGTGTCAAGTCCCGAGGGCTTGTGTCCGCCGAAAGCTTCCTTTTTTCTTTTTAGTCTTTCCTTGCAATGAACCGAAAGGTGAGAGGCAGGGCTCGGTCTCAAGGTTGAATTTAAAGTCACTAGTCAGTCCAACTGCACGAGTGAAGGGCGAAAGTCAAGATTACGTGCAACCAGGTGTAACGTGTCAAAGGTCACCGAGTCGTCGTAAAGGGGAATAGGTTGTTTTGCGCATCCAACAACTGAAAGAGCTTGCGGAGAAGGGTTGAGTTGCGTAATAGCAGATTCGTAGGTCAATAAATCGTTGGATTTGAAATCGAACTCTCTACCTTGGGCGGATAGGAATTGAGACTTTCAATGGTCCGCTCTTCTCTCCTCGTGATCGAAGCTGACCCCAGAAGTTGGGTATTCCTTCTTAAGAGGACACTAACCCTCCCGATCTTGCTAGCCGGGGGCTCAGTCTTTCAAGATTCAATCTTTCCCCTTCCGGTCCCAGGGAATCGCTCTTATAGTAGGAGGTTTACTATGTCCCCAACTTCTCTTTATTAAGAAAGTAGGTTGTCTACTATAATTAGATGTTGATCGTAAAAACAGAAGCTTGTAATATAGCTAGACCAAATTCAATAAATGGAGTCCGGTAATAACATTATGAAACTGAACCCATATGGCAGAAAGCAGAAGCGGCGGGTACGTCTGTTCGGGTTCATTCATGTCCAATAAACTTCAAACAAAAGGAGATTCGGGTATCAGAGTTGAGCGGACAGGCGACGGGAGGATGGGGGGAAGAGTAAAGACAAGACGAAAGCAAGAGTTCCGGCATCTTACTTTACTAGTTTCATTTCCGTATGATAGTCACCCCTTTCTCACTGCTCCCTTTCTCGGTAAAGCAGAGTGAGCAGCTTCTTTCTTTGCTACTGCTGCCATACCACAAAGAAGTCCAATAGCTGCGCTTACTTCTTCCTTCAACCCTGAAAAGAGCATATGCATCCCGGGATTCTCTCCATCTCAGAAGTGGATTCCCCTGCAAGGGTACTTGAGTACGACTACGGCTATGAAAAGCTTATCGAAAGAGGAGGAAAGAGCGTAAACTCGACTCTAAAAGTTTCAGTTGCCTCCCTCTCTCCGCCCTATAACTGAAAAAAAGGAGCACGGCGAAAAGCCAACCTTCTTTTTTTTGATTCGTTTGACGAGGGAAGACCTTAAGTACTGAATTAATGAAATTACACCTATATCGCGAAAAAGAGCTGCTCTAGCTTTAGCGCGCACCCTTTCTCCTATGAGGAAAGTTACTCTTTCCGATTCATGTCTGGCCCTTCCTGGGTCTGGATCACAGTATACCGGCGACTTTGTCCTTGAATTCATTCTATTTCATATCCACCGATCCGTGGAAGAGACCAAGGAAGAGTAAGATAGATTTAGGGCCGGCAGGCGGGTCTAGAATAGATTCCCCAACGGGTCCTGACTTTTCAACAACAGAGGCGAAAACTTACTCTTTCAAGTCAAAGTCAAAGTCGGGTAGACTAAGATGGAGTTTATTTTACAGTTGTTCCAGGGATATGGGTATAGAGTGAATTCTATTCACTCTTTATGAAGTGGAGTGCACTCCTTATATCATAAATATAAAAGTCAGTATGGTGCCCCGGTAGACGCGCAGACCGAGTGAGTTTCCGCCGATCCAGATGTGCCAAAGATTGAGGACTATGAGGGTACGGTGCTATCCTTGTACTTTGTTTGTTGCACATGGCCTAATGTACACTTGCCCCCTTTTTCTCACTCTTTTGGTGGTTTGTCAATTTGAATCTATTTTCTTTATGCTACCGAAAGACGGAAAGGGGAACCGACTCGTTCCTTCCTTGCGGAGGACGAATCAAGGCCTGAAGTTGGTTCGTCGAGCAAGAGGAGAGAAGGATCAACAAGGATTTCATACCCTATGCTAGTTCTTTTTCTCTCCCCCAGATATGCCTTTAATAAGTCCTCCACCTATTCTCGTGTGACGACATCTATGATTGTGAAATTAAGGAATGAACAGTTGCAACAATCATGTTCAATTTCTTTTGACAGTTTTAGATTGTGGTGCTTTGTAATCAAGGGCGAGAAGGAAGTTCATTGACAGACCGAAGACAAGCCGATTTGACCGTTCGACAGCTACCGTTGGAGAGCTTTCAACCGGTTTTGTACCTATACTCCATTCCTAGCTGAAAGAACCTATTCGATAACAGGGTCCAATATCCGATTTGAGGAGAGAGTGGTACCGTACTGGCTTGAAAGCGGCTTTCCTCACTCCCTGGCTGACTACAGGCATGACTACAGAAGAGATGGAATTCCTACCAGACCAGAGAGAGGTGATTCTCTAACAAAGGAAAGAAAGGAATGACTATTTATATCAAGAGACAGGCTTGCTAACCTTCGGCCATAGTGACTAGTGACAAGAGGAGTTGCTTAAGGACCTACGAAGAAAGTGACCGAAGCGGAGTCAATTCATATTAAAACAAGAGGAGAGAATTCAATGTTAATCGCCATCTCCTTGGCACACGTGACGGATCATACTTTCTTGCCTTAGACCACTATCGAGGCTATGCGTTTTCATAGGGCAGATGATCCTTACCCGTGAAGGTAGTTTACTTGCTTACTTGTTAAAGTAAGGCAGAAAGAGTACCTGTTGTTAACAAAACGGAGTCTCAAAAGCTCATTTATCGCAGTGGTCTCAAAAACCCAATTATCGTATTTAAGAAAAAGAGGTCTATAAAAGTCACTTAAGAAAGATGGCGCCTTTGCGAGGATGTCTTGAATCAGCCAATGCCAAGGCAACAAGGCTAGCATCAAACCTACCTGCCGAGAACCCTCCAACATTCCTACCAAGGTTCCCATCCCCGATGACAGAAGAAGGACGTAACCGGTGTTAAGGTTAGAAGGGTAACTGCTCTCGTAGTCGTAGCCGCTCTTGGGACTGATTCCTTAAGGAAATGGAATTCTTCCAAAATTCCCATGGAAGGTGTAGATGTTTAGGCTTGCCCCTGCTGCTGCTAGAGAATAGGTCGTCACTTTCTTTGCGGTTGATGCGGTTAAATCAACTAGTAGAAGGAAGGTGGCACAGTTAATCAACTGAATCCGCGCTTAGAAAGAATAACTTTGAAGCCACGTTTAGAATGGTCAGCACCTTTTGAGAAGAATTGCTCTTTGGAGAGCTAAATATAAGGGCGATGAAAGTTGTAAGCTGTAGAAAGGAGATTTTTCATGTTCATAGACACTTTGAAACTCATTGTGGAAATTCACTCTTTTATTCTGAGTGCGCAGAATGGTGCTTTGCGGCTACTATGGGTCTTCAAAAGGAACCGGGAACGGGGCAAAGACATCCTAAGAAGTTTGCCTATGGACTCTACCTCAGCGACCTTCTTCCGTACTTTCACGAGAAAGCAAGCTATCGACCTTATCTCCGTTAGTTTTTCAAGATCAGTGAACCCAGATGTCAACATCTCTATGGGGCCTACTCTAGTCTTTTATCTGCGGAGAGATGGTCGTTTACATGCTTACTTACTAAAGTACGGGAAAGAAATAGCTTACAAGAACAAGTAAGAGAGTTGACTTGCTTACTTTAACAAGTAAGGGAACTGAGGTTGCTTACTAAAGTAAGGGATTGTTGACCCTTTCAATCTTGTTTGTACCCACGGGGCACATTGAACACCAACTCAACTAAAAAGAGAAAAAAGGGTACTCACTCGTCGGTAAGGGAAAGGCTAGGCTTTTCTTACGCTAATTCTTCTCTTATTATATTTACTAGATTGACTATTGCACTGAGCCCTATTCTATCTCGGGTAACCTGATTACGGCTTTTCCGACTAGGCGCCCTACCTAAGCCTTACTTCCCGTCCGACTAGCATGGTGTCATATCACTCTTGAAAGAACACGAGATCTCGGTCAATCAGAGCAATTTCCTGGGGAAAGGGGCAGAACCATCCCCACCTTATCAAGACAATTTGGTACCTGTTTTCAAACCCATCTTTCGTTGAAAAATCAAACCATTCAGCTAGGGCCGGATAGTAGTCTGAAACCGACTTCGGCTTGGGCCGTGTTCTCTAAAACCCGATTAATTAACTGGGCCAGATTCCCCTGCAACATACCCTTTCTCAGAACAAGATTCCGATTCTGATTTTGATTCCTCTTCTTCCCCCGTCCACCGGAACTGGGTTTGTTTGGCAACAACCAAGCGCTAACGTCTGAAAAGGACGAAGAACGGACTCGCTCAACCACCGGAAGAAGGAAATAGAGGGAGAACAGCATTGATTGAGAGGGAGGACAACCCTTTCTTGATTAGCTAGGAATAGACATCGAGATTCACCTACGAAAGAAAGATTCTTAAGCGCTAACGTAACTCCCCGGGTATAGAAGAGAGGTTTGGTTGCTCACTAAAAGTACAGGCCGGGTCCAAACCAAATTGTGAAAGACCCCTTTTCCCTTATGTCACTCGGGAATGGGGAAACTTATGTGAAACTTTCCCTCCCCACACCTTAAATAATCATATACCGAGATCTCGTATTCGATCAATAAAGAACGAGGACTAGCTCACCAGTAAAGGAGAGGGGCGGACTAACTTGACCGGTAGAAGGTGAGAATAGTCAATGAATCGGAAGAGGAATGTTGATCGCCTTAGTTTATGGTTCCGTTCCCCTGTTCATTAATAGGGGCTCCCGAATCCGACTTATTTGAGGAACAAAGTAGCTCGACCAACGAGAGAGGAACAACTGGCTAATTTCACACTTACCTATGAGCTATGAGAAAAGAGGTTTCTGGAACAGGTAGTGGGTACCGGCTCGCCGAAGACTCATTCTTTCCTCGGGGATGACTTCTTGCTGACCTAAGCTCAAAGAGGTGAGAACTCTCAATCGAATGTGATCGACACGACAGTCCCATCCTTCTGCTTTCCTTTGTATGAAATGAGGGCCCCCCTATCACTTAAAGGCAGCCTCCTAACCCGCGGAACCTGCTTGCCCGTTGGTTAGCTGCATCTGTTCTTTGAACATGGATGGCGGTACCGATTCTAAGTCGTTCTTGTGCTCTAAAAGACTTGCCTCATAAGAGAAAAAAATGACCTGCGGGAACTCACTCTCCTGCGCTAGTTAATCAGATGCCATCCGAGTCGCCACCAATCATGAATCATGATGGGGAGATTGGTCATCTTCTAGCTTACTCTGCTAGAACTACTATAACTTCCACGGCTGCTACTAAGCTAATAAGATCGAGGGGCCGTAGGCGGTGATTCAAAAATGTTCATTTTATTTGATAAGTAATCAAGGAGCTAATAGTATATAGCACTCAGATGAGGCTTAGTGAAAAACTAAACTGATTCAAGTTAGCCCAACCAAAGGACTAATCCAGCTACAAATGAAAGAGTAAAGCGCATTATCTTCATTCCACTTCCAATTAAATGTGTTACGCACAGTGACATTTGCCAATCCTGTTCCTGTTAGGAATCAATTTGATAAAAAATATACAGCCACGAGCTCTCTCTCTTTCTTATCCCGTCTCTTAAGGAAAAGCGCCTCGAGGATATCAATCATAATTCTAATTAATATAGTAGACAAAACCAACGATTAGCCCTGTCTCTTGCTGTTCTTCCATTCCCGACACCAAGCCAAGTCCGTGCTCTTTTTTAGTAGTCTTTGTAAATATCCTTTGGGATTTTTACCCTATCTCCACTTTCCTAACCCTCG
The DNA here is from genome assembly GCA_022817965.1 of Solanum lycopersicoides. Classification (NCBI taxonomy): domain Eukaryota; kingdom Viridiplantae; phylum Streptophyta; class Magnoliopsida; order Solanales; family Solanaceae; genus Solanum; species Solanum lycopersicoides. The sequence continues at coordinate 15,363 of JAJJBR010000149.1, forward strand.
GAGAATTCTATCCTTAGTCTAATGAAAACACATTAGGAAAATGGTAATTTTAGATCCCTTGTTCCCTTAGGATTAGGAAACCTATATCCATGACGAAACTTTCCTCTTCCACCGCTTGTCCCTCATCACGCAGGATGAACATCTGAACTTCTCGACCAGGCTCCAACAAACCTTTACCGCGACCATGACGAACACCTGGGGGCAAGAGAACATTCTTAGAATACAGATAGGCAGAAGACATTACGCTAGCCATAAACGCTTTCCTTCAATGACCGATGAACAGACGAACCAAGCGAGCTCAATGCAAAGAACTCGAGTGAGGGGATCTGGTTACTTTGTATAATATGTCTTACGAGTAGGCAATGCTAATGGAAGACGGAAGTCAGACAAGGCGATGACTATTGACATAGCCTATAGATTTGGTAATTCATATTGTGAAAGTACTTAACTTCAGATTCAATAAAGATCTGGAATAAGACACGAAAGGGCAATGCGGAATAGCTAGTCTAGAGCTAGAGAAAGATTTTGACTTTATCAATTAATATCCTACAGCTTGCATTCGTCTTGCACAACCGCCCCAGGAAAGTAATTATCATTAAGAGGGAGAACTTTGATATCTAACTACGACAGCTATGGGGCACGAAGGGTTTAAGAATAAGAACAAGTGACGGAGAAGTCGTTTACTGATTAGCTGCTTGAACGTGGAAAGATGTCGGCATATCTGCTCTTAGGTGAGTATCCGCTCTTGCTGGTGTTGTTGGAATAAGCGCTGCTATTGAAGACGGTCTTAGAGAAGGAGCTGCTAAAGCAACTGCCAAATAACTTTCCTGTTGATGCTACAACACCGCTCTTGCCGCGAAAAAAGCGTCTTAGCTTGCTTTTCTTTCAGAACAAATAGCTTGTTTTCAGGACAAATGAAAGAAGAGGTTGTAGATAGTCGTTACTTGGCTTACTTTACTGGGGATTGCATACCTGTCACTCGCTTTGCCTCACTGTGCTTTGAATAGCCCTACTTTCGAACCTCTCCTGGGGGCAATGATAAATCACCTAAGACCGCTAATGTTCCATCTAATTCAAGAACAAGCCCTTCTCAATGTCTTGCCTTTCGCATGTGTTTTCTTTGAAATTGGAATTCCAACCAAGTTCCCTTCCCAAAGCGGGAACAAGTTGGTGCGACCGATTAAAGAAGAAGGACAACTCGCAATGGTACTATGGCTAGTTGGAAAGCCTTTCAAGCCAATCTCTTGATTCACATGAATGTGAAACCGTTGCAACCGATCCTGCATACCAATCATCCGCCGCTTAAAGTAATGGCCAAGGTTTCTATGGATTCAGCCCTGTGGAAAAATAGTGTTGTGGGCAATTCAGTGTGTAGTGTCACCCCTGGGACACTAGCGAGTCCGTCCCTAAAAATTAGGTCCATGAAGCCAGAGTGCTGTCGCACTAAACGACTACCGTTCCTTAGATACTCCAAGCCACAATCTGTATTGTCCTTGAACCTAGACCATGGAAGGTTGGTTATAGTCCCATTCTATTAGTGGGATCCATAGCCCGCGGGTCTTTCCCAAGCCAGCAAAGAAGAAGGTAGTCTAGGACTACCCTAAGCCTAGAAGAGAAGTAGGCAGGACTTTCAGTTACAATGTCTAGGTTGGGCAAGCCGCCTTTCGCCTTTCTAAAGCCAATCGATTATCGGATTTCACCAAGCCAACTACCACTACCTGGGGATTTCTAGATCCGCTCTAAGTATAGCATTAAGATTCCAAACTCCATGAAAGCAGGAGATTGATTAGCTATAGTCAAATCTCGTGACGGTGATCAAAGAGCATTGGCTACGATACTACAACCTCTGCTCCTGACCCCCAGATCGAAACGTTACGATTAACTCCGGTGCTGCTTGCTGGTGGAGGTTGGGAGTATCTCAACTATGAATAAGAAGTCGAAGAAGCCCTAGATCCGCCTCTTACTTACCTACCTTCCCAGACTAGCTAGTCAGGGCGAAGCATTCTTAGCATTAGTAGTTTTGGCACGATAGACTCATGAGATGTGACCTCATGATGGGTCGGTGGGAATGGCTCGTGATCGTGCATTCAATCAATTTCCCTTGGAAACGATGGTCAAGGTTTGCCGTAAATAAACAGATGAGTTCGATTCAAGCATCCGAACAAGAATACGGTTCAGATACCCCAAACAAGAAGCCACTTAGGATTTTTTTCTTTTTCTATCCCGGAGGGCGGGTCTCGTGACAACGCCTTCCTCTGCGGTCTCTATTCGTAGGAATAGAATCGTCCAAGTAATTGCGTCTATCACTGAAGGCAGCCAAGAGTCACTCAGGGCTATTGTACTTGTACTACTCAGCTGTTATAGTCCATTAGAGTGTTTGAAATCCCTGAATCCTGACTCTGTACGGAGCAGTAGGCTTGAGTTATAGTCCGTATCCCGTACTACTTGTCTGGAGTAGGAAAGAGTGTGATCTCAGTTTCCTAGCAAGTCAAAGGGAGACCACGAGGGTCTTCCTTATGGTTCGCTATAGTCCATTAATAATTAATAGGTCTAATAATCCTTCTTGTCCGGTAAGCAAAAGCAAGCAAGGGAGCCTCTGGCTTCGTCCGTTCGTCTCGCCACAACACAAGCTGTGGTATAATCTGTCTATACCTCACTCGGTTCAGTAAGATAAAGATATGGTTTGATGTGTGAGGCCTCGCTTCACTAACAAAAGTCGCTTCCTCGTGAACTCCGTTAACTAGGCGCCCCTCTCCAAGTAGTCAGTCTGTTCTCTCGTGGAGAAAGCCTTACTCTCGTTTCGTTCGAACGTAGCCCGCAGGAGTCAAGGGGTTGTAGGGGCGACTTCCAGAGATAATTACGGCGAGGGGAGATGAAGAGCATTCTTCCTTCGCGAATACCGACTTCACCAACCCCCAACCCGGCTAAATGGTTTGACGCCTGCATTTAAACTAACTCACCCTATGCTAGTATGCTAGTGTGCGGCTGAGAAAGTATATAAAGTATATAGAGGGCAAAGGTTTTCAAAAAGCCATTCTCGGTGACGACATTGTTATCGCCGACGAAAAGGTTGCAAACGTGTATACGGCCCCCTGATAGGACTGCGACCTAACTATGACCTAACTATATCGGTTGAAAAGTAGCTAGTCTCTGACAAAGGTGCTCTTGAGTTCGCTAAGCCATTTATATGCGATGAAGGTGGAACGGATTTCTCTCCAATCTCCTTTCGCCCGTTCACTCAGTACTCAGTAGCAGCTCCCGTATTCGCGATTCGCGAGGGTTGAAAATGGATTTCAGACAATATGAACAACAATAACTCGACATTCTCAAGTTCACCAATTGAGCAAGTCCGGCATATCGTCGCAAAGTAGTACACTCAAGTGGACTCCACCTAATGGACGGATACAGAGATAGTATCCAGAAAGATCTTGGGATTACATTCGTCAAACCAAATATCTTTAGCAGTCGCAAAAGAAGTGACGGGGCTCAAAGGAAGTAAACAAGTCATCCTTTGAAGCTAAGCACTTTTCATCTTTTGTAGGAAAATCCCCTTCTCTAGTCTTGGGAAATTGAGCGACGCATCCACATAAGCACAAGAATTTTGTTCTTTTGAACAAGCCTTCTAAATCCAAATTTTTTGTCCTTTTATTTGAGTTCATAATAATAATAACTGGCGGGTTTCATTAATGAAAAGAAAAGCGGAGGCCCGCCATCTGCTAGCATTGTGGTTTTCCATCGATTCTTTATCAATGGCCCACCCTTTCTTTGAACCTTGTCAATGATCGAACTTAAAGATATGAACTGAGTGCCATTTGATGAGTAACTGAGAACAAAGGAGAGGGATATGGAAAGAATGAAGTAATGAAAGAGGAAGTCATTGCTAGTAGTAAGGACTTGTCACGATCCATTGGTTCATATAGAATCCATGTCCTAGGTGTATCAAAAAACATTCTTTTCGCTAAGCGTATATAATAAAATAGAGTGAAAAGGTCCACCCCGAAACCAAGGGGGTACTAACTAACAGCTGAGTCCTCTCCGAACCGCAGGAGATAGTTGCCCATCATACGGCTCACCAACTTCACTTGCCTCTATGGGAGGCTCGCTCCGGGCAGGTTCGGATCACTTACAATACACGGGCTCTACGAAGGAAGGGGTTGGGTTAGGAGCGTTTTCAATATGATTCTTTTCCTGTATTTGTTCGATGAGAAATGCGAGTCTGTTTTGTCCACTTTCTTCATCCCCCTCTATCAAAATGATCAAAAAGGAAGGCGAGCTTGCTTCTTATTCCCGTGTTTGATCTCTTCCATCTCTGCCTGGCTCGTTGTCACCTATGTTGAAGAAAGGTTTGGAACCCTGTAGAGAATGAAGAGGGGCCAAGGATCTTCCTCTCAACAGTGCTTTTCGAGGCTCCACTCTCCCCCCTGAATAAGTAAGGCCCCGTTAAGCCTGGGCGAAGATGGGGATAAAGAGTAAGGATTGAAGCCCCCTTAGCTCTGCCAGGCACTGGACAGGGGTTAGCTCTGTAAATGTGTAGAGCCAAGTGTAGTGTGGTGTAGTAGTAGGCACTTCTAGGCCCCTTCCCGGCTACTGGATCACTCCAGTGCTTCGGGTACTACGGACCCTCTGCCATCCATTGCAGCAGAGCCGTTTCATGGGCGGGGGGGCTAAGCGCAGTTCTTTGAATCAAAGGTTGAATGAAATCGATTCTTTTTTAGATAACAAAATAGAAATCGGATAGGATAGATGGATGGATCTATCTTTCTATTCATATATATTACTAAGAAAAATGGATTTCTATAGTGTTGTAGCGTAGCAAGAAGCCCCAAATCCTTGATTTGCTAGGGCAGCAACTTTAGCACCAAATTTACCTATGCGGAGGTTCACCGACTCAATTCAATCAACCCACCACATATATATCCTTGAAAATTACAGATGTCTTGTACATCAAATTACTTAAATTGTTGTTCAGACCAGTGAGATATTGTATATCCAACTTATGAACAAAGTTCCTTCATGTCCATATCTTATTTTAATACTGGACACGACTCGTAATCACACATGTAGGACAAGGCTCGCGACAACGTCCTCGTTATTAAGTTGTCCACCATGAATGCAAAGGCAGCTCTAGCAAACACGCAGGCTAGCAGAGTCCAGGTCACGCATACACGAACAGGTCCTCCAAACACAAAGTCTTACGAATGTAAACGAGACTAACGCGAATGTGATAGATACTCCAATGGTCTTTGTCATACGATCCCCAGCCCGTGAATATGAAGACCAAAAATAGCCAGCACCAACTAATGCATATAATGTAGTTTGGCATGTTCCAAAAATTCTCCAATGGGTGCTCTGAACTCATTCAGAATATGCAACCCTACCACATTCAATATTATAGACTTAATAGAGAAGTTAATATTCCCATACTAGGTCATCTCTATGAAAAAGTGGGTCTCACACCCAAACTCAACTTTAAGTTAAATTTACAAGAAGTCTCATAATCGACCCAGAAGCCCCACGACCTAACGAATAGTCGTTGTAGACCAAAATCCATAATCCGGAGCTAACAACAATGAAATAATTCTCATCCGAGCTTGTTTACTCAGAATGTTGACTAAAGTCAAAGTTAGTCCTTAAGTAAAAGTTAAAACGCTTTCGTATAGACTCATACAGAAGACCTCGGGAGTAGTGTCAGATATGCTACTATTTTAAAATGACCATTTTAGAAGTAATGTAATTTCAAATTGGATTTAAGGTCATCTTCTTGAACTTCTAATAAAAAATGACCGTTCAAGGTTCAAAACTCCAAAATACTCAAACTCACATAAAAACTAAATGAACGACCAGATGAACAAACTGTCATCCTTAGCAAGTCATAAATGACTTGTTGCTGCTATAGGAAATCTTAAACGATGAACAAGAGGCACAAACATATATATGACATGAAGGTCATTACACTTTAGTGTTTTATACTATGGCTTTCATATTCAGGGAATTAATTCCACAATGTTTTTTCATAATTGATTGGGTTTATAAGAACTTGATTTGCTATTGTTTTAAAATCTATTTTCCTAGTGTCTATGTAATTATTTTGCTTCTAAAGAAATAATTGATGGGTTTGATTGGGGTACATAATTTGTTATCCACTCGCGGTTAGTTGGGTATCACTCATGATGGTCTGGGTTGTGACAATCAACCTAAAAATCATACGAGTTTACATGCCCAAAAGTTATAGTGTCTCTAATGTGAATATTATGAAGTAAACAAATATTATATCCTTAAACTTCAACGTTAAAAATTTGATTATTAGTATTAGAAGTAAATTGTAGCTTGACCTCTAAATCATGTTCACATGAAAAGAGAAATTATGAGAAATTGACATATTATCTACATGCTAAAGTAATAAATAATAATTGACCAAACTTTGATTTTTAAAAATGTCCAAATATGGGGAATACAATTATCATATTTTCAAAAGAGTAAATTCAACATTAATGATCATATTAAATGGTTCATCACCTATATTCAATAATATTTCCCTCTTCTTGATTTAGTTTTCTATATATATGCCTCAACATTTTATTCCTCAAGCAAACTTTCTTCTTAAATTTCATTCGGGAGATTTTGGTATAATAATTTGATTTCTTTACACCTTCATATATACATGACTTCGTCAGATCTTGAAATAAACACATGTCGCGAAATAATTCCGTATGTGCCTATAATTAGTAGTGCTCAAACTGCGGTATGTCGTCTTCTAACAAAGTTTAATTTCTCAATATTTTTAATTTGTTACTTGAGATGCATGAACCATTTGAGAAATTTTTGGGTAAAGTTTTTGATAACTGTTTTTTTGGAAAATACAGTCGTCCTTATTATAATTTTTAAAAATTGTCACCAATTATTATGTGTTTGTTAATATATTTTTACCTGATTGTTTCTTTATCATTTCTAATCTCTAAAACCATTTTGTATGAACAATTTCAGAAAGCAAAAGAAAGTATGAAATTTCTGAAAAGACTGGTTATTCCATTTCTTTTATTTAGATAAGTAGAAATTAGAGAATTAAAACACGAGAGAATTTTCATTACCTTTTTTTCTTTATTAGATTATTAAAAATCATATGTTTCATTTACAGGTTCTAAAAAACAAACTCTATAACACAAAATTTATACTAGCACCCACTCCAATATCAAGTCATCCAATAAAAGTAAGATTTCTACAACTTTATTCCTTATTTTCCTCTTGTCTCATGATTTAATTTTTATGATATTTTTTACTTTCTGGTTTTACTAAAAAAATTTAGGGGCATTTAATAACACTTGATGTTGGTGGCGTTTGACTTTGTCCACACACACATATAGATATGAAAATTTTAAATTGTGTACTAGATTAGGTATACCCTTTAACTTTGCGAGGAAGGGTAAAAAATACCCCTTTATAGATTTTATATTACTATAAATTTTAGATCTTTTATTTTTAGTTACTTCAGCTGAAAAGGGTATATCTGAAAAGGGTATATTGCTCATTTGTGTAAAGGTAGGGATATACTTAAGCCGTTTTTTAGCGAGAGGCATAACAACTTTAATTTGCAAAGTTGAAGGGTATATCGCGTATTTAACTTAAAATTTATGTTAATTTGAAGTCGAGAATATGAATTTTCAATCATATTAAAATTGTTCATTCTCTTATAGATTGATATCATGGAGTCAATTTTATACTAATGCAATATTAAAAGAATCAAATAGAATAATCTAATAAACTACTATTTTAATATTTGTGAAGTTTTCTCAAATTGACCTATTTATAAGTTATTTAAATCAAAGTATAAATATTTAATATTTATAATTGTTGATTTCTCTTCAATTGTTTATAAAAAAATATTCGATATGTTTGACATAGTGAGCTAACTATTTAGTATGATAGAACATTAGGTTGAATATTTTCCAATACTAACTAGTTTGAATTTTCTAGTATTAAATATTGACTTAATTGAGAGAGGTTAATGTTTTTTCATAATTATTTTATAAGAGAATAAATTCAGAGAGTATAAATATGGTCACTTTTTGGTGATGATTGAGAATAATTTTTTTGAAGGTTTTCTTATTTTTTTGAGCATAATTTTCATAGTGAGGTGGAGAATTCTAGTGTCTTCTATTACATATGAACAAGAAAAATTATAAGTGTGAACAGAACTAATTATTGACAAAATTGATCTTTTATTGCAAATCTATCACGCGATTAAATTCTTTTAGTTTCTTGTTAAGCAAAAAATATTTTTTCCTTACTTCATTTGATGTGAACTTGATTTCTTAGTTCATTTGTTCCAAAAATAATACTTTCTATGTATTTAAAAATAATTTAACTAAAGATTCTCATTTTTCATTTTTTTGTAACAAAACATTAACAGATTTACTTATGTGCAGAATAATGTTGGAACAATGGAATTAACCCAAAAACTGACAAGGAAGAAGAAAGAGCTAGTTACTACCAAAGTCATAGCAAATACATTTGTTGACTTTGTTATCGTCCCTTCTACAGGTGTAGAGAACCTTTACACCGTTAAACTAAAAAAGGTAAGTATATTTGATTAGTAAGTTGTTTTTTATGTAAAAGACGCTAATATTGTTATTCATTTCTATAATACCTTCCTTTTCCTTGATATTTTATCATTATATCTATAGTGAAACATCGTAATAAAAATGTATATTATACCATAAATGAAAAATTAGTTCTAAAAATATGGATATTATAGTAAAATGATATAAAAGGATGATGTTTAGTATATGGAGAGGCCTAACTATTTTAATATTTCATTATGGACTGAAATACTAGAATGAAGACGAGGCAAGTGATCCCTACGGACTTAATTGCAAATATTATGACATGCTACATGGATGGAGAGCTGAAAGAAGACAACGTAAAAATGGAAAATGTGAAACGGTAATATATGTTCTTTAATACCTTTTTTCCTTTTATCAGAATATCCAGTCTTACTTCTTTCCTGAAGTACGCTCAATTTTATCTATCGATATTATTATTTAAAAGGAATGTTATTGATATACCTTTAACATGTATAATCTTTTCTTTATGTCATACGTGGCAATTGGATTTAGTGATAGTCATTTCCAAGCAAATGCTAATTTAGTTTCACTCATTTTCTCTATCATATTGCCTTTAAACAAAAATTAATTTGGTAGCATTTTTTTGCATGAATTCAATATTATTCACATGTTTCTTCTGATTTTGATTATTATTATTTTTTTGGTTATATTACTTTGTAATGTAATTTTTTATGGAAATTAAGAAAATTCTTCTTGGATTGCAGTTTTACTTCCATGAGAGGAAACACACTATGTGTCGATCTACTGAGGATGTAAGAAGACATATATTCCAAGGTTTTGAAAATTTGAAGGTAGAAGTTCAACAAGAAACCAATGCAGTAATAGAGTCAATGGTAAGTTGTAGGTATTACATAGATTTTCTTTGATAATGATAGCCGATTTAGTTATGTTTCTGGAAACTGAATATACTTATTTAGTGAATTGAATTATTTGGTAAACATTTAAGAAAAAATAAGGACTTTTGTGTAGTATATGTAACACTTCAGAAGTTCAATGACTTAGTCTAGAGCCTCACTTGATGAACTCATCCTTAAAACATTATTTCTATGCTTAAACAAAGGTAATAAACACAATTAGAAACTGTTAGAATCAAAATGTCAAGGGACAACCATGACATCCGGATATTTGTGAAAATGAACTAGTGCGCCTTGGTGTGTTTCAAGGGGTTTAGAGGGTCGGATAAAGGTCACATTTGGTGCAAAGGTTTAAAATAAATATTAGAGTGTGTTTAGCGTCGAAACGTTTGGGTACGATTCCCCAAGGACAACCCTAAGGTTCCTTGAAGAGGACCCAACATTTGATCCTAAAAGTGTCAATTGACAATGAGCAGTCGACAAAGTGAACGACGAGCCATCGATGGGAGTACGGACCATCGATGGATCTCGTTGGTTCATACTTAGAAATGTCACAAAAGTCCCCAAGAACCAGTCTCTGATCTAAACCACGTATGACCAGGACGGTTCGTGGTTTGGACTACGGTCCGTCGACGTGGAGTCGTGGTTTGGTCCTCCACTTCACTGCCAAGTTTTAGTTAAGTTAGGGAAGTTTAGGTAATTAGTTAATAAATTAATTAAGGGTTTATGTCGGTTAGAATGAGTTAGTTTAGGACTATAAAAGGGTTATAACTCATTAAACTAACCTAACACCTCATAATTTCCTAAATCCAATTAGCTCCCACTTCTCTGTACTTTCTCTCACTACCCAAAGACCCCATTGAAGAAGAACAACAACTTAATCCTAGGGATTCAAGATCAAGGCTTTCTTATACAATTCTCTAAGAATTAACAAGGTATGGAAGTTGTTCACTCTTGGTAATCCTTTCCCCAAGAGGTTCTTCAAAGATTGGTTTTCAAAGATGTCTAAAATTATGATTTTCATCCAATTTCATGGGTTATCTTTTAGATTGGTTTAATGTTGTATTTCTTTGAATTATATTGATAGGTTATGAATTGCTTATTGGTTAATGGTTGTAGTTCATTAGACTTTAACCTGGTTTCCCTAAAAGATTCATGATTGTCCCTTTCCTTCTACCCTATGTTATGAATTAGGTTTATTGGTGATTAGGGATGATGTAAGTAATTGAGTTCTAGTATAATTTACTATTATATGGTGATAATGATTTAATTGATTGATGAATATTGTGTAATTGGTGGTGAAATATTTGAAGGAAATTCTTGAAAGGTTATGAACACTTTATTGATGTAATGATGGTTTATTCTTGAAGATGATATTCAATTGAAGTATGAATGTGTGAATTGAATAGAAAGATAATGATATGATGAATATGATATGCTATGATGTATTCCATGGGCTATTCTAAGGCCTCTTCGAGGACGAAGACGTCGGTTACGTCTAGGGGGTGCTCCCCACTCGTGACAAACTTGATATCAAAGTATGAGGTTGAGTAATCTTAGGCTTGATGTCTCACTAAACCACGTCTATGTAGAGTCTTGTTCATAATTTTGAAGCGCGCCACACTTATGAATGATAGGATATGTGATGGTTAGGAAATTCTCACCTTTTGGTATTCTTGAAGTCGTGCTTCAAGAGCCTTAAATATATGTGTCCCTTTCTTCTAACCCTTTTATTGTGGTTATTGGCTATGACTATTATAAGGGAAGCAGCAAGAAAAGTTGAAGAGGAGATTGCTAATATGAGAGTTCCTCTCCAAGACAACCAACCTCCTTCTCAAGAACAAGCACCTCAAGGTGATCAAGCTCCGGTCAATCTCCGGCTATGACGGATGGAGAGATAAGGATGAATTTCATCAACTTTGCAAAAGAAATGACTACTAAGCTCAAGCCGTAGCTACTCAAGATCAAGCTATGGTGGCTCAAGCAAACTGGGAAGTTGGACCCCGTGTGAACCAAAATGCTTGTACCATGGCTTCTCGCTTGAGGGACATCAAAAGGATGAACCCTCCAATGTTCTTTGGGTATAAGGTGAACGAAGACCCCAAAGACTTTCTTGATGAGGTCGACAAGATCTTGTATGTAATGGGAGTGACTTCAAATGAGAAAGCCAAGCTAGCCACTTATCAACTCAAGGATGTGGCTCAAACATGGTATACTCAATGGAGGGACAGTAGGGCTTTGAGAGCGGGTCTCATAAGTTGGGAAGTCTTTAGGAGGGTATTTCTGGATAGGTTCTTCCCAAGGGAGATAATAGAGGCAAAAGTGGAAGAGTTCATCAACCTTCGTCAAGGAGGTATGAGTGTGCTAGAATACTCTTTTAAATTCACTAAGTTGTCTAAGTATGCCTCTTCTTTGGTGTCCAATCCTAGAGATGAAATAAACCTTTTGTGATGGGTGTGTCCGATGATCTTGTGTACGGACATTTCTCGTTTGATGGTGCATGCTCAATAAGTTGAGGAGAGTAGGCTTAAGAGGAAGAATAGGGAGTTCAAGAGGGTAAGGCCCTATGAGAGAGGTATTTCAAAGGGTAAGTTAGAAATCCAAGACAAGCCTAAGTTCATGAAGAGGTTCTCCAACAAAGTTCCTTCTAAATATCACAAGGCTAGCAAGGATAGGGTGTCTAACCCTAGGTCCCAAGGGGGAAGAGGTGGAAATTAACCAAGTGAGAAACCTACTTGTACCAAATGTTGTAAGAAACATATGGGTGAATGTTTAGTTGGAACGGGAAATTGTTATGGTGAAAGAGTGGCCATAAGGTGAAGAATTGTCCCATGGAAAAGGGTCAAGCAAGAGAGAGTAACCAAGAACAAGCAAGAGGTACTAACCCCGATGCTGCTAAGAATAACCGATTCTATGCTCTCCGCTCTAAGGGTGATCAAGAGGATTCTCCCGATGTTGTCACCGATATGTTACAAGTGTTTTCCATTAGTGTCTATGCTCTACTAGATCCCGCTACCACCTTATATTTTGTAACTCCTTTAGTGGCCATGAAGTTTAATGTGTTAATTGAACCTTTTTCGGTTACTACCCTGGTGGTTGACTCCGTTGTGGCTATAAGAGTCTTTAGGAGTTGTCCAATTTCATTGTCCAATAGAGTTTCATTGGTCGATTTGGTAGAACTTGATATGTGGATTTTGATGTCATAGTGGGGATGGATTGGTTGCATGTTGTTTTGCTTCTATTGATTTTAGAACAAGGGTAGTTCAATTCCAATTTCCTAATGAACTCCTGTTATAATGGAAGTGCGGAAACTCAATCCTTAGAGATCAAATCATTTCGTGTTTTAAAGCTTATAAGATGATTTCTAAGGGTTGTCTCTACCATATTGTGAGGGTCAAAGACCTTGGGTACGAATCTCCTCCTTTAGATTCGGTACCCGTAGTGAAGGATTTTCTGAAAGTCTTCCCTGATGACTTGCCCAGAATTCCTCCTAAATGGGAAATAGACTTCGAGTAAGGAGTATTTAAAATAGCTTTGTATCCGAAACAAGTCAATGC
>JAJJBR010000150.1:0-15677 GCA_022817965.1 Solanum lycopersicoides
AAACCTATCCCTAACATAGTTATACACATTTATACAATAGCCATACAACCTATATCACAACTAGAATAGAAGACTAGGCATGAGACTTCACATTGGGTGATCATCACCACCAGACATTCATACCACAATAACCTTCAAGGCCATGATCACATCACATATATAATAACAATAAAGTAAACACCGGCACCATAAGTGGACCATACCACACAATGCATACAAGGCTTCATGAACTAACAATTATATAGAAAAGTAGAGGGAAGAGTCATTCTTACCAATTTATCAACCATTGACCATTAGTGATCAATATTCATCTTTCCTCAACAATTCAAGTATAGGGCAGTAGCTAAATGTATGTTAACATGGACGAAATCATGCATAAACCACCACAAGATCATGATACTAACATTTACACTACTTCACCAATTCAATAAAGAGTAGAAAGACAAAAATCACTTACCAATATCCCTTCCTTTGGTCATCATGATCAGCATTCATAATTCATCAAAATACAATATAGAGCAGTAGCTAAGGAGATCATAACCTAAACAAAATCCTACTCCAATTGCCCTAAAATCGATATCATACACGTGTTCTATATTAACAATCAATAGAAGATAGAAGAACATAAATCAATACTACCTAACCTTTAAGCTTTGATCCACATTTATCCATTATATCTAATGCATAATAAATTTACATGATAGGCTGTATATAACAATCAATTTAACATAATTGAATCACTTTATAATCCTCATATCATCAAGATCATAATAACCAATACATAGTCTAAAACGAGAGTTTGAAGGGATCATGGGTTCAACATGAATTGGATTGAAATTCACTTTAAAATCAACATATAATAAACAATTCATCATAAGCATTCTTTTGAAATCAATTTAAGAAAGAACCCCTGGCTAGATTGAAAGATAGGAAGATTGATCATGAATTCTCTTTGTAAACTTTGAAAGGAACTCTCTAAATGAAAGGTTATCTATAGATGAAGAATCACCATACCTCATTAGATGAAGAAACCAAAAAAAGTTGATGATGAACCCATGGAAATCCACTCTACAAGATGACCTTGAGCTTCATCTCCGATGGAGGTTTTCTAGAGAGGATATTTTGTGAAAGGGAAGTCTTATTTTGAATCATGGATTGGGAATGGGGTTTTCACGTTTTTAAACAACTTAATATACCCAAAAATAACCAAATACCATCTAGGGTCAGTTTATGACGTGGGGTGAATTTTCCATTCACCCATTCAATAAAACATTGCACAGGCAGCTTGTTCCAGGCTGCATGAATGCACAGCAATCGACGCCCCTTAATCCCAAGGACGGTCCGTAGGTGGCCACCGTCGTTTGGTTCTTTGGCTTGTATTTGGATTATCCTTCTCCAGGATAAGTGTTGGACGACGCCTCCATCGACGGGGCGTCAAAATACCTACAGGGCATCGATTGAGGGTCGTAGGTAAGGCAGTGTCTCGACAGCCTTTGGTTCCTCCTTGAGGGCCTTTTGCGGGGTCCTTCGGGAGTCGTACCCCGAAGTTTCCAACATAAATACACACATTAACATGTCAAGGACCTTCCACACCAGTTTGAGAATCAAAAAACACTGAGAAGACATCAAAACATGCTAGGCACACTCAAGTCACACATGCATGTCTCAAGGGCTAATTTTCGAACGTCTTGGACATTCTTGGTCGTTTGACTTCCAAATGACTTCAAATCAATCATACATTCTTTAAAACACTTAATTAACATATTAACAAGCTTATAGGCACATGTGAGTCTCTAGACACCCTAACTTATTTTGGGGGTCATACAATATCCCCATCTTGGGAACATTCATCCTCAAATGACACTTGGAACATTTTTAAAAGCATCAAGGACTTCAATGAATCATAGAGTAGCTCTCAATATTCATAACATCATCACATAGAAAGAAGTCAATGCACCATACTTACAAGGAACAAAAACTTCAAACCATTGAGCACTCAATGCAACACAAGCAAGCAACACCTTTATTCACTCAATTTCAAAGTGCATCAAACACTTAGGCTCTTGTCTCATATGAGGAACAACCTTCAACCATAACATGGTCTTTTCATTTCATTTCATTTCATTAAGAGCTCATTATGCAACCTCATTTAAGTCACACTTAGGAGGATTCAACAATGCTTAAGAATCAATTCGGTACTCATACTTCAATGCTCATAGACTTGAGTAAACAATGGATTCTTATTAGTTAGGCATAATGCCATGGGGCCATACTCAACCATACCATGCTTAGTTTTGTTAAAGGAGGAATGTCCTTCTCCTCAACACACTTACATGTCTCATGAGTTCATACCCAAGTAATGCACAAAGGGCTATTGATTTTTAAATGGGAATTTCTCAATTTTTTAACCAAAGCATGCCCATACTTTCTTCCTAATGAAGTCAAAATGGTAATTCACACCACACACATCACAACAATAGGAAGTCATTTCACAAAATTTCAATTTCTCGCATAACACTAGCTTTCTTAAACATGTATCAACTTGGGAAAATCTTACAATTTATAGGCACACACAATGACACTAGCTACACATGCCTTCATTTGTCAAGAGCGAGCCTACATTCATGCTTTCTAAACCATAAAAGTCACATAATTTTCAAGATACTCAACATTTTTCATTTTAAAGAGGTTCAATTTCTCATTAATGGCTTAGAACACCACACATTAAAAGTGACATCAACATGCTTCTTACATTAACTCATGAAGTTAAATGCACAACTAACATATAAATATGCACAATCAACATTAGAAAACCATAATTTGATCAAGAATTCTTTTTCATGCAATTTAGAATCTTCATAACATGCATAACATAGTATCAACTAAGACATGCATAACATATGTAGAACATGCCACTATTACTTTCATGCAAAACTACCATAATGAACAAGCTATTAGAAACTCTTTAGTTCAAGCTCGAGTAAGAATAGAAGGACAAGATAGAAATATCTACAACCTTACTACTCTCATCATCATCCCGCACTTAGGGTAAACCTAATTAAGAGCAACTTAACCAACCCCAAGAGGATCTTAGCTTACCAACCTTCATCACCATCACTTAAAAGTGATTACCAACCTAAAAGGAATTATAGTAACTCAACCCTAGGAATACCAAAGGTCATTCTAAACCTTATCACCTAGGAAAATTATCCCCCACTTTGGATTAGCCTAATCAAATCATTCCTTTAAACCACAAGGTCAAGGCAAGTCAAACCCAGCCTATATACTTCTCACACAAGAAGGTTCAACATTATTTAGGGTTTTCACTCCTAATCTCTCATCGAGGAGTGTACCAACTCAATCATCAAGGGATAATACCTCATACCTCATCATTCCATTAAGTTCAACACCAAAAGGAATGCAAAACATTCAAGTTAGGTCATACTACCCAACCACATAAGGTCTCAACCATACCATGAACATTAAGGGTCATGACAACCTTAGATGAAACAATAGAGGAGACATAGCCATAAGGCCTCTTTCTTTTCTTTCAATACTAAGGTAAGGTAACTTCTAGGTCATTCCAACCCACATCATCACCCTACAAAGACAAGAATGCTACCCTCACTTCTAGGATCAAGCCTATAAAAAAGACTCCTATCCAACAAGGCAACTATGAAGAACCACACATATACAAAGGGAAACATTTGAACCATTACACATATATAAGGCAACATTGAACTATTACACATACATATATAGTCAACATGAATTTTTGTCCATTTACCACACTTCCTAAAGCATTTCAAGTCTAACCCATACATAGGACTATTATCATACAAAACCGTATAACAACACACCATTCAAAAAAGAAACTCATTTTAACCATAAAAACTTCATGCTTTAACCATATAATGACATACATTTCTCAACATAACGTGTCATTTCACATAGATATCATATATACCACAAAGGGCATCATATCAACATAAACAAAAGTACACCTTCACACATAATCATCAAACCATAAAACCAAGATAAGCATCAAACCCACATTTTCTGCCTCAAGCATAGAGATACTATCTCAACCAAGGAATCACATCTAAAAGACCACCGAACAAGAAAACACATGAGAGAGATCTTATAGAGTTAAGTTCTATGGCACACCATGAGAATGATGAAGAAGGGAAACTCTATCATCCTATAGCCTCTCCCTCATAGATGTGTCGCGACTCACCACCGGTGATCGAGACTCTACTAGACGTGGCAATATGAGACTTTTGGAACCTAAAACCACTTTCAGAACCTCATGCACTGATACCACATTTGTCACGACCGGGGAGAATCCCCTAGAAGTAACATGGCGTACTTGACCTCGTGGAGATCTTATACAAGCCCATAAGCTATCATTCATTGCATTTTCATAGGTAAATTTAGCGGAAAAATTTGAACTTTTTATAGCACATCATATGCTAGAAATATCACTTCCAATATATATAAAATATCATAATACATAGTTAGAGTCTAGGTCTCTTTGCCATCTTAGACTCAACATCATTAGAGTACATTAGGGACACAACACTTATAAAATAATTCATTAACTAAGCTATTACAACTTTACTTAAAACAATGACATAGGAAATCCTTGAACTTAAGGATCCCTTTTCCTTGAGCTTGGGAAACACATAACAAGCTCCTCACCATAGATAAAAACTTTAATCATCCATAACCTACACTTGTGTAAATAAGTAGAGAAGAATGTTGTTATAACAAGAATGCAGTAAGTATGGCAACCATGCAAAAACATGCATTTAAAAGGGACATTTTACTTGAAACCATGCAACATGCCTTTTTTGTGAAATCAGCATAAAACTTTGATACAATAGTATTATACAATTCACATACTTCATATAGGTATATTCAATGTTCATACATCATATAAAATCACACATTTCATTTAAGGCATATTAATCGTCACTTTACAGTAAGCATACTAAATTTACAGTAAGCTCTTTTCTCCTTACTGTAAACTCCTTTTTCTTTAACTCCTTTAGTCTTAACTTCCCAAGTAACCCTGTAGTGATGCTTGGTGCAATACATCACCTCAAGGCCACAAGGTACTCATTCATTAACCTTCCTAACTCAATACATACATTCATAGAAGGATAGTACATCATAAACACATTTAGGTCAAGACCTACAATATCATTACAGTAAGCTCTAGTCATTATGCAAATATACTAACATTACTTCACATAGAACGTTATAAGACATTACTCACAATCACAATCTAAGTCTACTAGGGCAATGCACATGTGAAGCCCCATAACCTCACACATACTTAGTAAACCTATCATGAGATCACAAGTCTTACATTCACTTCATACATTAAAATGACAAGCATAGAAAACTTCATTCATCCCAAGCAAGACCTTCATCGTATAGTCATTAAGACCAACATTATGCATGAAAGGATAAGACCACATCATATAGACTCATACCATGCATTTCATCACACCAAATAGACAACACTACAATGTCATGCATAAGGAACATAAACATAGTCACATTCATTAGAACACCTTCGTAGAACTTCCTTCAAGAGCTACTTGTGCAATGAATAGCTGAAGTCCTATACCCCCCACCTACACTAAGAAACTTCCCTTAGGTTATCCTAGTTAGGGTCCTTACTTTACTTCCACTGTCCATTTTACTTTAGGGAAACTATAGCCTTAACCGACACTAAGATCATGGGTTCTAAACATGGAATTTGGTGTTGTAGAGCCTTACACAAATGGAAGGTGCACTATATAGCAAGGTAGAACATTAACACATGCTAGCATACTCAGTGATATCACTTGCTAGATCCTATGGGGCAAGCATAGTGTATGGAACTTGGAGGCATACATGGAAATATCACTCTATGCCTTTGGGCTATGAGGCTAACCACCTCGTGAAGACTATGGTGAACCCTACCTTCCCACATTGGGAAGGTGTCACCCATCATCTTCAAGTTCACTCGGTGCTAAGATAAGTTCCCTCTATTGAAAAGCCATTATTATCCTTACTTTATAAATGTAGGCTTAGGAGAGTTAACTCCTCATATGCTTAGCTCATAGGTCATAGATGAGAGTTCATCAACCTAAATCATGTGAGAAATCCATTAACATGGGCATAGCATATTCAAGCACCATCTAGTTTAGGGTACACTTCAGAACACCTTTCAAGGCCCCTCCATTGACTATATTATCATACATGTGTATGTGTTTACATATATGTGAGCAAACCTTTCACATAACACCTTTAGACCACACATGTTCATGGTTTACTTCATTCATGCACATTCATAGTTCATCATATCATATACTTGACATCATAGCATATAAGTCATATTCATAACATGTTCATGCATTCTTATTCATGTACTTGAATCACAAACCTAGGATTATGCTATCATGGAACACAGGTGCAATGCATAGACAAGGTCCAGTACCCTTGCCCATACTAGTACACCTATCAAGTTATCCTAGTGAAGGGATACATAAATACTTCATAGACATAAGCTTTACATGCATAGTAGTAGACATGAGTGCATATGAAAATAACCTTTCATTTGACACCATGAACTTATACTAGTTGTAAGCATGCATGAAGTGTGACTCTGTGTACATTGGTCAACATGATCACCTAATGGATATCAACAACACATTGGGGCATCCACCCTCTTAGGACCACAACCAAGCATGGACCAAAATGCACATCCAAGTATAGACCACACAACACATACTAGCATAGGAGACAATATAACTTCAATACTTGCATTCAAGACTCCTAACCATAGCTAATCAAACATTCATATAAGGGTACATAGGTAAGGGGACATAAACCATCACAACTTATCAATGGCAGCACCTAATCATATCCCTAACATTGTTATACACATGCGTATACAATAGCCATACAACCTAGATCACAACTAGAATAGAAGACTGGGCATGAGACTTCACATTGGGTGATCATCACCACCACACATTCATAACACAATAGCCTTCAAGGCCATGATCACATTACATATATAATAACAACAATTCTATAAAAAAGTAGAGGGTAAGAGTCATTCTTACCAATTCATCGACCTTTGATCATCATTGATCAATATTCATCTTCCCTCAACAATTTAAGTATAGGGCAGTAGCAAAATGTATATTAATATGGACGAAATCATGCATAAACCACCACAAGATCATAATACTAACATGTACACTACTTCACCAATTCAATAAAGAGTAGAGAGACATAGATCACTTACCAAGATCCCTTGATTTTGTCATCATGATCAACAGTCATAATTCATCATAATACAATATATGGAAGTAGCTAAGGAGATCATAACCTAAATGAAATACTACTCCAATTGCCCTAGAATCGAGATCATACACGTGTTCTATATTAACAATCAATAGAAGATAGAAGAACATAAATCAATACTACCTAATCTTCAAGATTTGATCCACATTGATCCATTATATCTAATGCATAATCAATTTACATGATAGGCAGTAGATGACAATCAATTTAACATAATTGACTCTGTTTTTTAATCCTCCTAACATAAGGATCATAATAACCAATGCATAGGCTAAAACGAGAGTTTGAAGGGATCATGGGTTCAACGTGGAATTGGATTGAAATTCACTTTAAAATCAACATATAATCAACAATTCATCATAAGCATGCTTTTTAAATCAATTTGAGAAAGAACCGATGGCTAGATTGAAAGATAGGAAGATTGATCATGAATTCTTTTTGTAAACTTTGAAAGGAACTCTCTAAATGAAAGATTATCTAGAGATGAAGAATCATCATACTTCATTAGATGAAGAAACTAATAAAACTTGATTAATAACCCATGGAAATCCACTCTACAAGCCGACGTTCATCTCCCATGGATGTTTTCTAGAGAGAATATTTTGGGAGAGGGAAGTCTAATTTTGAATCATGGATTGTGAATGGGGTTTCACGTTTTTAACCAACTTAATATACCCAAATATAACCAAATAAACTATCTAGGGTCAGTTTAGGACGTGGGGTGAATTTCCCATTCACCCCTTCAATAAAACAGTGCGCAGGCAGCTTGTTGCAGTCTGCATCGACGCACAGCCATCGACGCCCCTTAGTACCAAGGACGGACCGTAGGTGGCCACCGTCGTTTGGGTATGAGGCTGGTCTTTGGCTGAGCCTTCTCCAGGCTAAGTTTGGGACGACGTCTCCCCATCGACGGGGCATCAAAACACCAACTGGTCGTCGATTGAGGGTCGTAGGGAAGGTAGTGTCTCAACAGCCTTTGGGCCCTCCTTGAGGGCCTTTTGCGGGGACCTTGGGGAGTCGTGCCTGGACGTTTACAACATAAATACACACCTTAACATGTCAAGGACCTTCCATACCAGTTTGAGAATCAAACAACACTCACAAGACATCCAAACATGCTAGGCACACTCAAGTCACACATGTACGTCTCAATGGCTAACTTTTGAACGTCTTGGATGTTCTTGGTCGTTTGACTTCCAAATGACTTCAAATCAATCATACATGCTTTGAAACACTTATTTAACATATTAAAAAGCTAATAGGCACATGTGAGGCTCTATACACCCTAACTCATTTTGCGGGTCTTACAATATCCCCAACTTGGGAACATTAATCCTCGAATGACACTTGGAACATTTTTAAAAACATCAAGGACTTCAATGAATCATAGAGCAGCTCACAATATTCATAACATCATCACGTAGAAGTAAATGCACAAAACCTACAAGGAACATAAACTTCAAACCATTTAGTACTCAATGCAACACAAGCAACCAAAACCATTATTCACTCACTTTCAAAGTGCATCAAACACGTAGCTGTTGTTTCATAGGAGGAACATCCTTCTCCTAATAATAACATGTTTTTTTAATTTCGTTTAAGTTCATTAAGAGCTCATTATGCAACCACATTTAAGTAACACTTAGGAAGATTCAACAATATTCAAGAAGCAATTAGGCACTCATACTTCAATGCACATAGACTTGAGTAAAATAGGTTTACAATGGATTCTTATTAGTTAGGCATAATGCCGTGGGGCCATACCCAACCATACCATTCTTAGTTGTGTTTAGGGAGGAATGTCCTTCTCCTCAACACACTTACATGTCTCATAAGTTCATACCCAAGTAATGCGCAGAGGGCTATTTATTTTAAATGAGAATTTCTCAACTTTATAACCAAAGCATGCCCATACTTTCTTCCTAATGAAGTCAAAATGGTATTTCACACCACACACATCACAACAATAGGAAGTCATTTCACAAAATTTCAATTTCTAGCATAACACTAG
This sequence comes from Solanum lycopersicoides, assembly GCA_022817965.1. Classification (NCBI taxonomy): domain Eukaryota; kingdom Viridiplantae; phylum Streptophyta; class Magnoliopsida; order Solanales; family Solanaceae; genus Solanum; species Solanum lycopersicoides. The sequence goes on from JAJJBR010000150.1 coordinate 9,380, forward strand.
CATTCATAAATATGTATCAACTTGGGAAAATCTTACAATTTATAGGCACAGACAAGGACACTATCTAGACATGACTTCATTTTTCAAGAGCGAGCCTACATTCATGCTTTCTAAGCCATAAAGGTCACATAATTTTCAAGAGGCTTAACATTTTTCATTTTAAAGAGGCTCAATTTTTCATTAATGGCTTAGAACACCACACATTAAAAGTGACATCAACATGCTTCTTACATTAACTCATGAAGTTAAATGCTTAACTTACATATAAATATGCACAATCAACATGAGAAAACCATAATTTGATCAAGAATTCTTTTTCATGCAATTTAGAATCTTCATAACATGCATAACATAGTGTCAACTAAGACATACATAACATATTGAGAACATGCAACTCATTCTTTCATGCAAAACTACCATCATGAACAAGCTATTAGAAACTCTTTAGTTCAATCTCAAGTAAGAATAGAAGGACAAGATAGAAATATCTACAACCTTACTACTCTCATCATCGTACCCCACTTAGGGTAAACCTAATTAAGAGAAACTTAACCCAACCCAAAGAGGATCTTAGTTTACCAACCTTCACCATCACTTAAAAGTGATTACCAACCTAAAATGAATTACAATAACTCAACCCTAGGAATACCATTGGGCATTCTAAACCTTATCACCTAGGAAAATTATCCCCTACTTGGGATTAGCCTAATAACATCATGCCTTTAAACCACAAGGTCAAGGCAAGTTAAACCCAACCTATATACTTCTCACACAAGAAGGTTCAACATTCTTGAGGGTTTTCACTCCTAGTCTCTCATCAAGGAGTCTACCAACTCATTCATCAATGGATAATACCTCATACCTCATCATTCCATTAAGTTCAACACCTAAAGGAATCCATAACATTCAAGTTAGGTCATACTACCCAACCACATAAGGTCTCAACCTTACCATGAACACCAAGGGTCATGACAACCTTAAATGAAACAATAGAGGAGACATAGCCATAAGGTCTCTTTCGTTTCTTTTAGTACTAATGTAAGGTAACTTCTCGGTCATTCCAACCCACATCATCACCCTACAAAGACAAGCATGCTACCCTCACTTCTACGATCAAGCCTATACAAAAGAGTCCAATCCAACAAGGCAACTATGAAGAACCACACATATACAAAGTGTAACATTTGAACCATTACACATATATAAGGCAACATTGAACTATTAGACATACATATATAGGCAACATGCATTTTGGCCATTTACCACACTTCCTAAAGAATTTCAAGTCTAACCCATATCATAAGACTATCAACATACAAAAGCGTATAGCAACACACCATTCCAAAAAGAGACTCATTTTAACGATAACAACTTCATGCTTTAACCATATGATGACACACATTTCTCAACATAACATGCCATTTCACAGAGATATCATATATAGCCACAAAGGGCATCATATAAACATAAACCAAAGTTCACCTTTACACATAATCATCAAACCATAAAACCAAGATAAGAATCAAACTCACCTTTTCTACCTCAAGCAGAGATACCATCTCATCCAAGTAATCACATATAAAAGACCACCGAACAAGAAAACACAAGAGAGAGATCTTATAGAGTTAAGTTCTATGGAACGACATGAGAATGATAAAGAAGGGAAACTCTATCGTCCTTTAGCCTCTCGCTCATAGATGTGTCTCGACTCATCACTGATGATCGAGACTCTACTAGACGTGCCAATATTAGACTTTTGGAACCTAAAACCACTTTTAGAACCTCAGGCTCTGATACCACATTTGTCACTACCGGGGAGCACCCCCTAGAAGTAAATGGAGTACTTGACCTCTTGGAGGTCTTATAAAAGACCATATGGTATCATTCATCGCATTTTCATAGGTAAATTTAGCGGAAATTTCAAACTTTTCATAGCACATCATATGATAGAAATATCACTTCCAATATATATTAAATATCATAATGCATAGTTAGACTCTAGGTCTCTTTGCAATCTTAGACTCAACATCATTAGAGTATATTAGGGACACAACCCTTATAACATAATTCATTAACTAAGCTATTACAACTTTACTTAAACAATGACATAGGATCCCTTTTCCTTGAGCTTGGGAAACACATAACAAGCTCCTCAGCATAGAGACAACCTTTAAGCATCCATAACCTACACTTGTGTAAAAAGTAGAGAAGAATGTTGTTAGTACAAGAATGCACTAATTATGGTAACCATGCAAAAACATGCATTTAAAGGGGACATTTTACTTGAAACCATGCATCATTCCGTTTTGTGAAATTTGCATAAAACTTAGATACAATAGTATTATGCAATTCACATACTTCATATAGGCATTTTCAATGGTCATACATCATATTAAATCACATATTTCATTTAAGGCATATTAATCGTCACTTTACAGTAAGCATACTAATTTACAGTAAGCTCTTTTCTCCTTACAGTGACTCCTTTTTCTTTAACTCCTTTACTTCTTAACTTCCCAAGTAACCCTCTAGTGATGCTTGGTGCAATGCATCCCCTCAAGGCCACAAGGTACTCATTCATTAACTTTCCTAACTCAATACATACATTCATAGAAGTATAGTACATTATAAATAAATTTAGGTCAAGACTTACAATGTCATTACAGTAAGCTCTAGTCATTATGCCAATATACTAACTTTACTTCACATAGAATGTTATAAGACCAAACTCACAATCCCAATCTAAGTCTACTAGTGAAATGCACATGTGAAGCCCCATAACCTCACACATACTTAGTAAACCTATCATGAGACCACAAGCCTTACATTCACTTAATACATTAATATTAAAAGCATATACAAATTCATTCATGCCAAGCAAGACCTTCATCGCATAGTTATTAAGACAACCATTATGCATGTAAGGATAAGACTACATCATATAGACTCACACCATTCATTTAATCACACCAAGTAGACAATACTACAATGTCACGCATAAAGAACATAAACATAGTCACATGCATTAGAATACCTTCCAGAACTTCCTTCAAGATCTACTTTTGCAATGCATAGGTGAAGTCCCATACCCCCCACTTAAACAAAGAAACTTCCCTTAGGTTAACCTAGTTACTTTACTTCCATTGTCCATTTTACTTTAGGGAAACTATAGCCTTAACAAACACTAAGATCATGATTTCTAAGCATCGAATTTGGTGTTGTAGAGTCTTACACCAATGGAAGGTGCTCTACCTAGAAAGGTAGAACATTAACACATGCTAGCATACTAAGTGATATCACTTGCTAGATCCTATGGGGCAAGCATAGTTTATGGAACTTAGAGGCATATATGTAAATATCACTCTTTGCCTGTGGGCTATGAGGCTAACCGCCTCGTGAAGACTATGGTGAACCCTACCTTCCCACATTGGGAAGGTGTCACCCATCATCTTCAAGTTCACTCGGTGCTAATTTAAGTTCCTTTTATTGAAAAGCCATTATTATCTTTACTTTATAAAATGTAGGCTTAGGAGAGTTAATTCTCATATGCTTAGCTCATAGGTCATAGATGAGAGTTCATCAACCTAAATCATGTGAGAAACCCTTTCACATGGACATAGAATATTCAAGCACAATCTAGTTTAGGGTACACTTGAGAACACCTTTCAAGGCCCCTACATTGACTAGATTATCATACATGTGTATGGGTGTACACACATGTGAGAAAACCTCTCACATAACACCTTTAGACAACACATGTTCATACTTTACTTCATTCATGCATAAGGGCATAGTGTAATTACATGAGAAATCCTTTCATATAAATACATTTAGACACCATGCACATTCATACTTCATCATATCATATACTTAACATCATCGCATATAAGTCATATTCATAACATGTTCATGCATTCTTATTCATGTACTTGAATCACAAACCTAGGATTATGTTATCAAGGCACACATGTGCATTGCATAGACAAGGTCACATACCCTTTCCCATACTAGTACACCTATCAAGTCATCCTAGTGAAGGGATACATAAATACTTCATAGATATAAGCTTTACATGCATAGTAGTAGACATGAGTGCATATGAGAATAACCTTTCATTTGATACCATGAAACTATAATACTTGTAAGCATGCATGAAGTGTGAGTGTGTGTACATTGGTCAATATGATCACCTAATGGCTATCAACAACACATTAAGGCAGCCACCCTCTTAGGACCACAACCAAGCATGGACCACAATGCACATCCAAGTATAGACCACACAACACATACTAGCATAGGAGACAATATAACTTCAAGACTTGCATTCAAGACTCCTAACCATAGCTAATCACACATTCATATATGGGTACATAGGTAAGGAGACATCAACCATCACAACTCATCAATGGAAGCACCTAAACCTATCCCAACATATTTATACACATGCTAATACATTAGCCATACAACCTAGATCACAACTAGAATAGAAGACTAGGCATGAGAATTCACATTGGGTGATCATCACCACCACACATTCATACCACAATAGCCTTCAAGGCCATGATCACATCATATATATAATAAAAATAAAGTAAACACCGCCACCATAAGTGGACCATACCACACAATGCCATACAAGGCTTCATCAACTAACAATTCTATATAAAAGTAGAGGGGAAGAGTCATTCTTATAAAATCATCAATCTTTGATCATCATTGATCAATATTCATCTTTCCTCAACAATTCAAGAATAGGAAATAGCTAAAATGTATATTAACATGGACGAAATCATGCATAAAACACCACAAGATCATGATATTAACATGTACACTACTTCACCATTTCAATAAAGAGTAGGGAGACATAGATCACTTAGCAATATCCCTTGCTTTGGTCATCATGATAAAAATTCATAATTCATCAAAATACAATTTAGGGCAGTAGCAAAGGATATCATAACCTAAACGAAATCCTACTCCAATTGCCCTAGAATCGAGATCATACACGTGTTCTATATTAACAATCAAGAGAAGATAGAAGAACATAAATCAAAACTACCTAATCTTCAAACTTTGATCCACATTGATCCATTATATCTAATCAATTTACGTGATAGGTAGTAGATAAAAAACAATTTAACATAATTAGCTCACTTTTTATTCCTTCTAACATCAAGATCATAATAACCAATACATAGGCTAAAATGAGAGTTTGAAGGGATCATGTGTTCAACGTGGAATTGGATTGAAATTCACTTTAAAATCAACAAATAATCAACAATTCATCATAAGCATTCTTTGGAAATAAATTTTAGAAAGAACCCCTGGCTATATTGAAAGATAAGAAGATTGATCATGAATTCTCTTTATAAACTTTTAAAGGAACTCTCTAAATGTAAGGTTATCTAGAGGTGAAGAATTATCATACCTCATTAAATGAATAAACCAATAAAACCTGATGAAGAAACCTTGGAAATCCACTCTAAAAGCTAACCTTCATCTCCCATGGAGGTTTTCTAGAGAAGATATTTTGGGAGAGGGGAGTCTAATTTTGAATCATGGATTGGGAATGGGGTTTTCACGTTTTTAACCAACTTAATATACCCAAATATAACCAAATAAACCATATAGGGTCAGTTTAGGACGTGGGATGAAATTCCAATTCACCACTACCAAAAAACAGTGCACAGGCAGCTTGTTGTAGTCTGCATCGACACACAACAATCGACGCCCCTTAGTACCAAGGACGGTCCATAGGTGGCCACCGTCGTTTGGGTATGAGGCTGGTCTTTGGCTGAGACTTCTCCAGGCTAAGTGTGGGAGGACGCCTGCCCATCGAAGGGGCGTCAAAACACCAACTGGACGTCGATTGAGGGTCATAGACAGTGTCAAGGCATAGTCTCGACTGCCTTTGGGTACTCCTTGAGGGCCTTTTGCGGGGCCCTTGGGGAGTCGTACCCGGACGTTTCCAATATAAATACACACATTAACATGTAAAGGACCTTCCATACAAGTTTGGGCATCAAACAACACTCACAACACATCCAAACATGCTAGGCACACTCAAGTCACACATGCACGTCTCAAGGGCTAACTTTCGAACGTCTTGGACGTTCTTGGTCGTTTGACTTCCAAATGACTTCAAATCAATCATACATGCTTTAAAACACTTAATTAACATATTAAAAATATTATAGGCACATGTGAGGCTCTATACACCCTAATTCATTTTGGGGGTCATACAATATCCCCAACTTGGAACATTCATCCTCGAATGACACTTGGAATATTCTTAAAA
>JAJJBR010000151.1:0-14983 GCA_022817965.1 Solanum lycopersicoides
TGTTGTCTGTTCATTAACATATGTTTCCAAGTTAATGAATCTCCAGTGTCTCCTTTCTGACTTACAGGGTTTGATCTTTGGCAATACTTTGCTTTCAAGAAATCTCATCAAAGTGTTTGTTTTGTTATGAAGATCCCCCATTGCTTGAATTGGAATGATTTGCATATATCTTGTAAGTTTCTCATTCCCACACCCACTTCATCATAAGGGTAACTTAGATTTTTCCATGAAGCCCAATGATACCTCTTTTTATCACTCTTCCAGCCCCAGAAAAAGTCAGCTATAAGCCCTTGGATTTGCCTGAGTACTGTAACAGGGGGGGTTACTGCAGATAGAAGATTGATGGGAAGGGCCTGTAGAACATGCTTTGTGAGAACAGCCTTGCCTCCATAGCATAATTGTTTGGTTTGCCAACCTGTAATCCTGCGGACAACCTTGTTAACAATATCAGAAAAATAGGTATTCCTAGGCCTGCCAACAAATAAAGGGCAGCCTAGGTAAGTAATAGGCCCCTGTTTTTGTTTGAAACCTGTCAGCCTTTTAATTCTATCTCTAGTGCTATTGAAAGCATTAGAGTGTAGCATAAAGTGGCTTTAGTCTCCATTCATGAGTTGCCCAGAAGTATCTTCATACTCCCTTAAAGTAGCCATTAAAAGCTTTAAAGTTTTGCCTCTTCCAGAGGTGAACATAATTATATCATTAGCAAAGCTCAAGTGGTTCACTTGGGCCCCTATCATTTTCATGAAAAAACCATGGTATTCCAGATGATTGTGTAACCTATTGAGTGATCTTGTAAGTACCTCAGCACCTAAAATAAAAAGGGCAGGGGAAAGGGGATCACCTTGCTTGATACCTCTAGTGGAGTGAAAGAAACCATACCTCTTACCATTGACAATGATTGAGTACCAATTGTTAGCCGTGATTCTCCACACCATATCAATAAACACCTAATCAAACCCCATTTTCCTTAGAACCAAGCAAATATATGACCATGAGACCATGTCATAAGATTTTGCCATGTCTAGCTTAATGATGACATTGCTTCCAATGTTGGATTTCTTGATTTGGTGGATAATTTATTGAGCTAACATGATATTTTCAGAAATACTTCTCCCTTTCACAAATCCGGATAGATTGGGAGAAATTAAGAAAGGGAGGATAGGACTGAGTCTGTTACTCACTAGTTTAAATATAATCTTACTAGTGAAATTACTTAGACTAATAGGCCTAAACTCAGTTAGCTTGTTTGGATTGTTCACTTTAGGGAGCATCACAATACAGGAATTGGAGAAGTACTTAGGAATCATTTGACCACTGAAGAAAGCCTGAACGACTCCCATTAAATCATTCTTGATAATGTGCCAGCACTTCTGAAAGAAGTACACATTCATACCATCAGGACCAGCTGCAGAGTTAGAATTCATAGAGAAAACCACCTCCTTAAGCTCATCCATACTAGGTATATTGGTAAGATGTGTATTTTGATCTTGGCTAATCATCCTTGGAATACATTCCAAGGTATGTTCGTTAATAAGCTTTTCCTCACCTGTGAAAATAGTTTTGAAGTGTTCACAAGATGCCTGAGAAATGTTGTCCTCACCTTGTATCCAATCCCCATTTTCAGTGACAATTTTGTGAACAAATAATTTCCTTCTCCTTCCCCTTATAACAGAGTGGAAATATTTGGAGTTGGTGTCACCTTCTTTAAACCATTGGAGTTGGGTTTTATGTTTCAAAATAGTATTTTCCAACTTGAGGAATTTAATATATTGGGCATTGATTTCATGAAGGGCACTCCTGTGTGATTCACTTTGGTCAAGGATATACTTCTCTTCAGCATTGTGCACTTGTTTCTCATACATCCTAACCTTTTGAAAAATATCACCAAATTCATTTCTTGACCAAGTACTAAGAGTATTTGACAACCTTTTCAATTTCTGGTGGAATTTCCACATACCATTACCTTCCACCTCCCTATCCCAACAAGTTTTTACAATTCCCATAAAATGAGGATTATCAACCCAACAGTTGAGGAATCTGAAATACTTGATGTGATCAGATTCTGTGGAAACCAATTCCATGAGAAAAGGACAGTGATCAGACCCAGTAGATGACAAGTGAGTTATGGTGGTTTGAGGCATTTTTTCCAACCAAGCATTATTTACCAAAGCCCTGTCAAGTCTCTTCCAAATTCTGTGATTAATACCCCTCTTATTTGACCAAGTGAATTTGTGTCCACTGAAGCCAATATCCAAAAGTCCACAGGCTTCAATGACAGCTATAAAATCCAAGCTTTTCCTAATATTATAAGGAACCCCTCCAATTTTTTCATCTACAGCACTTATAACATTGAAATCTCCAACTGCACACCAAGGATTGGTATTCACTGTGGCTTGCTGATTTTATCCCAAAGTGGTCTCCAGAGGTGATCTTTGCATTTTGCATAGATAAAGGTACTAGTAAATTGGTATTGTAATTCATTGTGTTTCATGTTGCAAGTGATTTGCTATTCATCTTCATCAAGAATATTACAGTCAATATCACTGCTCCAAAAAACCCAAATTTTACCATTACAATTACTAGTAGCATTTTCCATGTTTAGTTGAGTCTTAAAGCTTTGAACATGAACACTATCAGAAAAAGGTTCCAAGATAGTGATAACAGATAACTGATGAAATTTCCTAAGTATCTTGATTCTTTCCAACACCCCTTGAGTGTTGATCCCTCTCACATTCCATATGATTGTACTAATCATTGGGAAGATGTAGAGGTAAAGAGCCTAGTGTTGGGTCTGCCAGCAGTGGCAGTGTTGACATTTTGGTTTTTGAAGTGGACTTTGCCATGTTGGAACCCTCTTGGAGATAAGCTTTGATTTTGTGTTACCTGTTGAATTTCCTCCTCTAGGGCCTGATCATTATGAGGACTAAAGGCTTTAATAAGATCCTCACTAGTCTCATCATCCTCATCCAGATCATCTAGGGAGGGGTTATCTCCATCCAACTCATCCTCAGAATTGTTCACAGCATATTCATCAAGTAGAGGTATTGTATTGAACTTGCAGACCTGTTGTTCCTTATAAGGTGGTTCAGCAATTTGTGGAGTCATGTGTTGAGCCTGTAGAGGAGAGAAATCCATCCCCTGCTTAACTGGCTCCTCCCTCTTTTCCTGTTCCTGCTCAATACCTTTTTCCTGTTGCTTATTTTGTCTTCTTTTAGCAGCATCCCTTTTTTGTTTGCTGGGCTTGTTCTTGCTCTTGGGATTGCTTTTCGGAGTAGGATCAACCACATGTTTCCCTTTATCTTTATTTTCTTCCTTTCCAAGTTGCTATTTTTTCTTATTATGTTCAGAATGTTGCTGCCTGTAGTCACTGCCCTGTACCTGCTGATTGCTCTGTTGTTTCTCTCCTTGTTGTTGTCTGTTCTTAAAAGTATCAATGTCTCTAAGGTCTGGCCTAAGGTCAACAAACCCCTCATGCAGAACATGAAGCAAACACCCCCCTTTGGTAACCCCATCCTGCAGATTAGTGATTTTATCCTGACACCCCCCATCCATACCTCCAACAACTTCTTTAGTACAGACAACATCAACATTAATGAAATTGGGGGAATTGGGACTGGGGAGCATTGAGTCAATACCTGTGTTTTTATGGTTGGTGGTTCTATCATCTTGTTGCTTTTGTTCTTTATGAGTGCTGAGATTGTTCCTTGTAGTTGGGCTTTTGGCATTCCCATTTTTTTATTGGCCAGCCTGGTAAATTGTTTTCCTGGTATCTTCTTCTCTTGTTTGGTTTATTTCCTGTTGTTCCTGCATTTCAATGTTAGAAAAAATATTTTGAGTTTGAATTTTAGTTATACCTGTTGTTTCCTGTTCTTTTTGATGGCTGTCACTTCTTCTTTGCACTGGGGTGAGACATGTCTCCAAACAGCCTTGGGAATGGTTTGATCTTGACTTTTTTGTTACCTCCTTTTTTGTGTCTGCCATTGTTCCTCCTGTAATTCTGGTTGCTGGTCTTGATCCTTTGAATTTAAAGAAATGTTTCTTTGTTGCTGGCTTACAGGTTGGCTCCTTGTCTGACTATGTCTACTTCCCTGTCTGAGCTCTTCCTTTTGACTAGTGCTTTGGTGATTCTGAAATTTTGTAACAATCTCAGCAGTACTTTTGTCTTGGCCTTGAGGTTTTAACTGACCCCCCTGATCCTGTTCTTCCTTGGATTTTCTCTCAGTTTCCCATTCCTTCTTTTTCCTGAGATCTTCATCTCTCCTCCTAATTGTACACTCACTATCCATGTGCCCCTGATGCTTGCAGTACATACAGTAATTTGGGATGCCCTCATATTCCACCTTTAACCATCTCCCTTTATGAGGGTCAGCATTTTTAAATCCCAACCATACATATGATGGTCGGTTTTTGGTGAGATCCACTTGGACTTTAACTCTAAGGGTGCTACCTCTAGTTCTTTGGGAGGAGGGTGAGTCTAGGAATAACACCTTCCAATAGAACTTAGGATAGTAGTTAACAACACTTTGTTATAACAATGCCAAGGTAAACCAGGGACAACCACCCAAATAGGAACAATTGGAGTCTCTTCTTCAGGGGTGAAATCATGGGTCCAGGTTTGAATTCTCATCACTTGGCCCTCAATATTCATCCTAAGCTTAGTCCAAACTGTTTGGTAATCAAACTCATTGTCAATGTCAATATACACATGCCTAGAATTGAAATGAGTGATTTTCACACTCCCTGTGAGTTGAGTTTGGAAAATGAAACTTTTTCTAACTAGTTCCATTTTAGGCATTGTATTGGTGAATTTACCCACAAGAGTATACTTACAAACTTCAGCCAATTTCACATAATAATCATCCTCATCAAGAAGCACAGCCGGAAAACCTTGTCTAGTAGTATGAATAGGATCATTCAAGGTTATAGGAATTTCATTTTTAGCTTGATTATACCTTAATCTTGCAGCAAAGGATTGCACAACACTATATGGAGCCGGCTCAGAGTTTTTATCAAGTCTAGGATTATTGTTAGGATTTTGACCCTGCCATTGATTATTCCTAACAGTTCCCTGACTATCATTATTGCCCTGTTTAACAACTTTTTCATTTTGAGTATTAGGGTCATACCTTGTGTAGTTATTGGATATCTTGGGGAAGTTACTTTGGTAATCCATATTTGCCTGGCTGGTTTGAATTGATGCATTGGCTCCCCCTTGATTGTAGTTGTTTCGAGGTTGCTCTTTCTGCCTTTCTTCTTTTCCTTGAGACTGATCCATGACTTGCTTGGCCCCATCACCTTTGTTTTGCTCAATCCCCCCCTTCTGCACTTCCATGCCTGCTTGCTCAATTTTTTGACTTGAGGATTCTGTATTTGTCCATTGCCAGCTTCCTCACCTTCTTCATTCTTATTCATAGTATTTTGTGAGTTACTTGCAATTAGACTAGGAGTTAGATTAGGTAAGTTACCTGCAAAACCAAAGGAAAAACTTGAGGACTGTGTGTCATTTGTTGAGGTTGCTGAGTGAAATCTCCTATTGTTCATGTTAATGCCCTGTTGTGCTATCAACTTCTTCTCAGCTTGAAGTTTTCTTCCTTCCCCCCATTGTTGTTGCTTCGTCTGATTGAGAATCCACTAGGATGATTTCCTGTTCGTCATTACGATTAGAACCAGAAGCTTCTTCTTTACTATCCTGTGTTCCCTGAAGATTTTTGTTCATATGATCCTTGGAAGTTGCTGGAGTGTTAATGTCATTGTTTTTTCCTTGGAAATGATCGGAGAGGCCTGTTAGTTGAATAACCTTTGTTTGAGAATCATTTTTTATAGATAAGCTTCCATGGATTCCGACATTGTGAGTTCTATGTTCACCGGAGTTCCCTTCGCCGGCGATTCCACCGTCCATTTCAGTCGAAGTTCCAGTGAGATGGACATCATCACTAGGGGAACAAACCCCAATGGTTGAAACCTTACGAAATTGAATGGAAGCCGATCGAAATTGAGTGCGCAACTCAGGCGACGCACTCGCGATTTCATCCAAAGTCGCCTTTCGATTTGGTCAAGTGGGACAGTGGAATTCTCCAATTTTTGGTTATATTGTAGATCATGGTGAGGAGTATCCGTTTCCATCATCCTTTCTCCTCGATTTAACTCAGAAATCCCATGGGACATAATTTTTTGTTCTCTATCAAACTCCTTTTCTAAAAACACAGAGTTCGTCGCATTAGTGTTCTGCAAATTCGAGGAGTTCTGAGGTGTATCTTGGAGCGTGTTAAGCTGGGGTTTCATACATTCTTCATGGTGTTCCTGTTGACATAGGTCCGACGGTCTTTGGACTCCCAACGGCGGCGCACGCGCCATTGCGGCGGTGCGCATGCCTATTTTTTTATTAGCTGTTGGAACTGAAAATAGGACTTGTTTGGAGAGCAAAATATTAGAGAGAGAATTTTTTGGTATCGATATTTTGGGCTTAGGGTTTCAGGTTTATGGTTTATAATTAGGGTTAGGGTTAAGGTTAGGGTTAGGGTTAGGGTTAGGTTTTTTTTAGGTTTTTGGGTTTAGGGTTTAGGATTTGAGGTTTAATATCAATTGTTTAGTGTTTAATGTGTGAGTTTTGGTATTTTGGGCTATGGGTTTAGGATTTATGGTAGGGTTTGTCTTAGGTTTAGGGTTTAGGTTATTTTTTAGGTTTTAGGGTTTGGGTTAAGGATTTGAGTTATAATATCTATGGTTTAGTGTTAAATGTTAGGGTTTTGGTATTTTGTGCTTTGGATTTAGGGTTTAGGGTTATGGTTAAGGATAGGGTTCGTGTTAGGGTTCGTGTGAGGGATAGGGTTAGGGTTAGGGTTTAGTTTTTTTTTTGGGTTTTAGGTTTTGGAGTTTAGAATTTTTGCTTTAAAATCTATGGTTTAGTGTTTAATGTTTCGGTTTAGGTATTTTGGGCTTAATGTTTCGGGTTAATGGTTTATGGTTTAGGTTAGGTTTAGGGTTATGTTTTAGTCTTTTTTTAGGTTTTAGGAATTGTGGTTTAGGATTTGATGTTTAAAATCTTTGGTTTAGTGTTTGATGTTTGGGTTTTCGTATTTTGGACTTAGGGTTTTTTTTTGTCTTAGGGTTTAGGGTTTAGGATATAGGGTTATAGTTATGGTTAGGATTAGAGTTAGGGTGTAGTTTTTTTTTAGGTTTTATGGTTTAGTGTTTAGCATTTGACGTTTAAAATCTATTGTTTAGTATATAATGTTTGGGTTTGTGTATTTTGAGCTTATTGTTTCAGGTTTAGGGTTTAGGTTTAGGGTTAGGGTTAAGGTTAAGGTTAGGGTTAGGGTTAGGGTTTTGGGTTTTCATAGGTTTTTGGATTTATGGTTTAGGATTTAAGATATAATATCTATGGTTTAGTGTTCAATATTTGGGTTTTGGTATTTTGGGCTTTGGGTTTAGGGTTTAAAGTTAGGGTTAAGGATAGGGTTAGGTTCGGGTTCGGGTTTAGTTTTTTTATTAGGTTTTAGGTTTTGGGGTTTAGGATTTTCAGATTAAAATCTACGGTTTAGTGTTTAATGTTTGGTTTTTTGTATTTTAGTTTTTTTTTTAATTACCCTTGGAGGGGTAGGGGCTGAGCAACACCCCCAGGCCTTAACATTAATAAAAAATAAAATACAAGGAGGGGGACATAAACCTAACCTCCGAACCCAAGGTGGTTCACAGTCAACTTTCCAAAAAAGGAAGTCAACTCCTCCCTTTACAAAAAAAGGCTAAACCAATATACTAAGCACCTAGAAGAGAGGACTCCTCTCAATACATAGTATCAAGGAAACATAAATAAGGGAGACTCTCCCTTTACATTTTCAAAAAATAATAAAGCTATCCTATTCAAACATATTCAAAGAAGCTATAATTTTGAACTATAGCTAAATTGAATAGGTGTAGTACGCTGTCTAGGGGGGATCAGTGATCTTTTTAGTTTTCTTCTTTTGAAACATGGCATATCCTGAATATCCTGCTGGTAATACGCCCTGGCTTCTGGTGGCAGCTACTGACTGTCGAAAAATAGTTGAGAAGTAGTGACTGTGTGGCTGAATTTGGATAGTGAATCAGCCACAAAATTAGCTTCCCTGAATATATGTTGACACTTGAATTCATGAGTTTGGTTAATGAGGAATTGTAGCTTTTCCACCTGTGTCATTATGGTCCATTGAAGGTTTGTCTTGTGTGCCACCCATTCTACTATAGGTTGTGAATCTACCTCTAGTAGAATTTTCCTATAACCTAGCTCCAGCCCCAAGTAAACCCAAAAATAGCAGCTCCAAGTTCAGCTTGGTTGTTTGTACCAATTCAAAGTGAAACAACGAATGCCATCACCATTTTGCCATTTTGATCCCTTGTGATTCCACCTCCTCCAATCTTGCTAGGATTGTCAATCGCACTGCCATCCGTATTGATTTTTGTCCACTGTTCTGGGTTTTTTTCCATGCAACCATTGTTACTTTTGTGTCATGAGTGCAAGATTCCCCTAGTTGAACTAAACCTTTCCAAGTTGAAGGCCATTTAATTTGAGGGAAAGTTACTGTTAATAGCATGTAGGTATCCTTATAAATGGCATATTTGACTTTACTGATGTTGGATGACTTTCCTCCGTATCTGCTTGCACACTTGTTCTTCCACAGGTTCCAACAAATGAAGATAGGTGTGGCCTGTAAGATAAGTTTGTGTACCCCATTTTTGTGTTTCGTATTCCACCATTGTATGAGGAGGTGTTGTAGGGAGCTATGATTCGGGGTGATTCCAGCTACTGCTGTCAGGCTCTGCCACACATAAGATGCAAATTGCCCATTGTTAAGAATGTGTTCTATTGTGTCCAATACTTGCATGTTAGAACAACAAAAACAGTTAGAT
Source organism: Solanum lycopersicoides (assembly GCA_022817965.1). Lineage (NCBI taxonomy): Eukaryota > Viridiplantae > Streptophyta > Magnoliopsida > Solanales > Solanaceae > Solanum > Solanum lycopersicoides. Next base: position 8,884 of record JAJJBR010000151.1, read on the forward strand.
GGTTCTTTACCAAAAGTAATACGTTTTTCATTAATTGGGAGTCTTCCTTTCAAAGCTCTCCAAATAAGGAAAGATGCTTTGAAAGGAATACTGTTATGCAAAAGAAAAGAATTGAACAAGGTTTTGAATTTTCTCCCTGATCTCGTTCCATGCTAATGAGCATGTAAATTTTCCATCACTGTTGAGTGTCCATATTGCTTGATCTGGAAGATGTTGCTGAGTAGGTATCTCTACAGTAAGGATGTTTGCTAGTTGGCAACTAGGAGCTTGTTGTATTAATTTGTTCCAATTCCATCTGCCATCACACCAAAAATCAGCAACAGTACTATTGTTGAACCTGTTACTATCGGTGGAAAATAGAGCAAGATGACCAGTACCTAGCCAATTATCCCATAAAAAAAAAAAAACTGAGTTGAGTTTCCACTGTATGTGTTTCTCCATCTTGTTCCTTAATTGTAGTAAGTGTTTCCATGTAATTGAGTCTCCTGTGTCCCCTTTTTTACAATTAGGATTAGACCTCTAACAGTATTTGGCTTTCATGAATTATACCCATAATGTGTGTTTGGTCCTAAAGGTCCACCATTGTTTATATTGAAAAGCCATGCACACATCTTGAATATTCCTCATACCAACTCCCCCTTCATCATAAGGGAAACTCATGTTCTTCCAGGAAGCCCAATGATACTTTCTATTCTCATTCTTCCTTCCCCAGAAGAAGTCAGCCATGAGAATTTGAATCTGTTTAAGCACAGTAGATGGTGTTGTTGTTGCTGAGAGAATATGTATGGTGAGAGATTGCAGTACATGTTTAATTAGAATTGCCTTGCCTCCATAACTTAGCTGCTTAGTTTGCCACCCTGTGATCCTGCAAATGACTTTGTTAAAAAGGTCAGAAAAATAAGTGATTCTAGGTCTACCCACAAAGAGTGGGCATCCTAGATAAGTTATGGGACCTTGTTTCTGTCTGAATCCTATAATTCGTTTAATTCTTTCCCTTGTGGTGTTAAAGGAATTTGAGTGAATCATGAAGTGGCTTTTGTCTCTATTAACCAGTTGACCGGAAGCATCTTCATAATCTTTCAGGGTTCGCATGATGAGTTTTAGAGTCTTGGTTCTTCCGGAAGAGAACATAATGATATCATTTGCAAAGCTTAAGTGATTCACCATTGGCCCCCTCTTTTCCATAAAGAAACCATGAAAGTCAGGATTGTTGTTGGGTCTATTGAGAGATCTTGACAGTACGTCTACTCCTAAAATAAATAGGGCAGGTGATAATGGATCTGTTTGTTTGAGCCCTCTTGTGGAGTGGAAGAATTAATACCTCTTACCATTAATAATGATAGAGTACCAATTGTTAGCCATAATCCGCCATACCATATCAATGAACTTTTCAGCAAATCCCATCTTCCTTAATACCAAACAAATGTAGGCCCAAGAAACTCTATCGTAAGCTTTTGTCATATCCAATTTAATAATGATATTAATCCCAATGTTAGGCTTCCTAATTTGATGGATACTTTCTTGTGCCAACATAATGTTCTCTGAAATATTTCTTTCTTTAACAAAGCCTGATCGTTAAGAGAAATTAAACTAGGCAGAATAGGACTAAGTCTGTTGCTCACCAGTTTAGAAATGATCTTACTGGTGAAATTGCTCAGACTTATAGGTCTATATTCTGTCAATTTGTTGGGGTTACATACCTTAGGCAACAAAACAATAAGGAACGAGAGAAATACTTGGGGATCATCTGACCACTGAAAAAGGCAAGAATGACTCCATGGAGGTCTTGCTTGATGATATGCCAACATTTTTGGAAAAGTAACCATTCATTCCATCTGGACTAGCAGCAGAAGTGGGGTTCATTGAGAAGACCACTTCTTTCAACTCCTCCATCGTTGGAATGTTAATGAGCCTATCATTTTGATCCTGAATTACAATCCTTGGAATGCATTCTATGTTATTCTCATTGATAATTTTGTCATCACCAGTTAAGATTTGTTGGAAATGATCGCAGGCAGCTTTTGCAATCATATCATCTCCGTGTAACCACTCCCTATCTTTATTGATGATTTTGTGAATAAAGAGCCTCCTTCTTATACCTTTTTTCAAAGAATGAAAATATTTGGAGTTCTTATCACCTTCTTTGAACCAATGAAGTTGAGTTTTTTGTTTTATGATAGAGTCCTCTAGCTTCAGGAACTTAATATATTTGGTATTGAGTTCATGAAGTAGAGTTCTATTTGTTTTAGTTGGGTCCATTATAAGGTTCTCCTCGGCCCTTCTTGACTTTTCTTCATATTCCTTAACTTGTAAGAAAATATCTCTAAATTCTTGCTTCGACCAAGTGCTCAAGGTGTTAGACAGTCTTTTGAGGTTTTGATGAAATAGCCACATCACATTACCTTCCATATCCCTCTCCCAACATGCCTTCACAGTAGTCATAAAATTAGGATTATCAGCCCAGCAGTTGAGAAATTTAAAATACTTGGTATAATCAGTGTCCTTTGATATCATTTCCATCAGAAGAGGACAGTGATACGAGCCTATAGAGATAGGTGAGTGATGGTAGTTTGTGGCATGGATTTTAACCAAGTATCATTAATGAGAGCCCTGTCCAATCTTTTCCAAATTCTTCTGGCAATGCCTCGCTTGTTACACCAAGTAAATTTTTGTCCATTAAAGCCTAAGTCTATAAGACCACAAGCTTCAATAACAGATATAAACTCAAAACTCTTCTTCATGTTATAAGCCCCCCCCCCCCCTTTTTCATCTCTTGTAGTGATAACATTAAAATCTCCAACAGTGCACCATGGTTTATCATTACCACTATCTTCTTGAAGCAAGCAATTTATCCCATAAAGGCCTTCGGAGGTGATCTTGCATTTGGCATACACAAAAGTGATAGTGAACTTGTTAACAACCTCATTATGATTAGTGTCACACGTGATTTGCTGTTCATCCTCATCACTGATGACACAATCAACATCCCCATTCAAAAAAAGCCAGATTTTACCATTGCAGTTACTAACAACATTCTCCATAGCCAATTGAATTTTGAAATTCTGAACAATAACCCTATCAGAAAAGGGTTCCAATATTGTAATGATTGATAGATGGTGCATTTTCCTGAGTGTATTGAGTCTTTCCACAACACCTTGGGTGTTGATTCCTCTCACATTCAATATAATTGTGCTAATCATTGGGATGTTCTTGAGGAGAATAACCTCGTATTTGGTCTGCCAGCAGTGACAGTGGTGATATATTGATTTTTGAAGTGAAATTTGCTATGTTGAAGCCCCCTTGGAGATAGTCCTTGATTCTGAGTTACTCGTTGGATCTCATCCTCAATAGTCTGATCATTATGTGGGATAAAAGCTCTAATTAATGCCCTAATGGTCTCATCATCATCCTCTTGATCATGTATTGATTGATTGTTTCCATCCAACTCATCCTTAGAATTATATACCTCATATTCATCAATAAGTGGTATAGTGTTGAGTTGGTATTCCTGTTGTCTCTTGTCTGGAGGTTCTATGGGAGGAGGAGTCATGTACTGAGCTTGTAATGGAGAAATATCCATGGCTTGTTGATCATTTACCATAATGAATTTTTTACATGATTCCTCCTCTCTTTCCTGTTCTTTATTTCCCTCATTTTCCTGCACTTTACTCATCCTTCTTTTGGCAGCATCCCTTTTTTGTTTAATGTGTTTATTCTTACTCTTTGAAGTGTTTTCCTGTATACTTGTACTCGGATTGTTTCCCACTTCCTTTGCCTTAGACACTGAATTTTGTTGACCTGTGTGATCTCTTTCCTTATGTTATTTTTCCTTGCTTTTTGTAGCCTTGTCTTGTTGTTGTTTGGATGGCTGTTGTTGAACCTGTTCTTGTTTAGATTGTTGTTGCTTGCTTTTAGGACTGGCTGGGGCTCTAAGGTATCAATTGAGGTCATTGTGTACCCCCTCATGCAAAACATGAGGAAAATTCCCCCCTTTGGTCACCCCTTCCTGCAGGTTAGTAAGGCACTCCTGATATCCCCCGTCCATCCCTCCATCAGCTTCTCCAGATAAATACTCACACACATAAACATTATTAGAGTTAGGTCTTACAGCTGTGATACCTGAGTTTCTGTTTCTGTCTTCCTTTTGCAGTGTCATAGCTTGCTTTCCTATATTGTTTCCCATTGTATCTCTGTTTCCTGTTTCTGCATCCATATGCTCCCTTCTACTTGTTCCCTCTCTTGTTGTATTGTGTTCTTCCTGCAATTCCAAGTTGGTACGAATATTTTGTTGTGAGTTATTAGGTATACCTACATGTTGGTTCTCTTTTGCTGTCTCATTTGTAGTTGAGGTAGGTTTCTATACTGTCTTTTGAGTTGCATGCTCCTGTTGTCTCATATTTTTCCTTCTTTGAGTTTGCCAGTCATCCTCTTTTTTCTGTGATGTTTTGTTTTTGCTTGTTGATTTCTTTACTATGTTGTTGTTGTTGTTCTCTACTCTCTTTTGGTTTGTCCTATCTGTCTTCCTGTTCTTTTGGGTTTGGGTTCTCTTTGTTTTTGTTTTTCTTCTCATTTTGTTTTTCCTTCCTCTGTCTGTAATCCTCATCCCTCATTTTGGATTTACATTCATCAATATCATGTCCCTGGTGTCTACAGTACTCACAGTAAGGAGGAATATTTTCATACTCCACTGGCTGCCACATGCCTATTATGTCATCATCATTGTTCAACCCAAATCATACATGTCTAGGTCTATGTTTAGTCAAATCAATTTGCATCTTAACCTTGGCCATTCCATCCCTTGACCTTTTAATCAATGTTGTATCCACATATAAAACTTTCCCTACTTATTTCCATAAAGGAGTGAGGAATGGTTTTTTATAACAATGCCAAGGTAATCCTGGTAGCAGAATCCATACACGAACAATTGGTGTTTCCTCTTCGGGGTAAAAAATGGTGTCCACGCTTGTATCCTTATAAGTTTACCCTTAATTATCATTCTTTGTTGTGTCCAAATAGTGTTGTAGTCTAGTTCATTCTGAAGGTCAATGAACACATGTTTAGCATTATAGTGGGCAATGTTGACCCCCCACTCAATTGAGTCTGTTGAATAAAACTCTTCCTAATCATCTCAACCTTAGGCATACTAGTACTAAACTTCCCAACCAGTGTAAATTTGTAGTCTACAGTCAGCGTGTGCATATAGTCATGCATGTCGAAAATTACAGCAGGTTGGCCCTATTTAGTAGTTTGTCTGGGAGTAGTTTTCAACACAATGGTAGGACTTTGAGCAGCATGGATGTGCCTGAGTCTTGCATCCAATGTTTGGACGACTGTATATGGAGCTGGTTCAGGGACATGCTCTTGTTTGTTAGTAGGGAGACTCTTAGAATTGTTGGACTCATTGGTTATGGGGTTGGGAGGATTTTGAGTAGTATTTTGGATTGGTGGGACTCCCTTATCAAAGTTGCTAGAGATTTTAGGAAACTCTCTATGGGAAAGGCTTTGATCACTATTTTCCCTCAGATCCTTCTGTTGACTATGCCCCAGATTTCTAGCTTCATTTTTTTGGTTTTGATCCCATTGATTCATACCACTATTGACAGCCTCCCCCTGAACATGTACACTAGACATAGAAGTTAAATTTCCCATGGCATTATCATGCACATGGCCAATATTATCCCTTTGGTTCACAACATGAGTGACTGCCTCCCCTGAACCTGTACACTATGCATAGCAGCTGATTTTCCCATGGCATTATCATGCACATGGCCAATATTAACACTATTGCTAACTTGAGTCTGATTATAGTTGGAGTTAGTATACTTACCTGCCTGGTTTGCCTCCCCTATTTGCTCCTTGAATATTTGTTGTTGGCCCTGTCTTTGATCACCTTCGATCACCTGCTGCTTCCTCAATTCCATTAGAGCTCATGCCTGTATTGGATTTTTTGACCCTGTGTATAGCTTTAACATTAGGCTTGAACACAAATGAGAAGTTTGATGAACTCTCCACATCAATAACATCCTTTTACAGGAGATATTGCCTTTTTTTTGAACTTTGGGAGCTAGACTTGCTTCCAAAAACTCTTCTCTTATTGTTT